>CANXYC011411646.1:0-14487 GCA_948193065.1 Aleurites moluccanus
AATCACCCATATAGAATCATATCCCCTCGAAGTCCATGGTAGACCAACTATAAAATCCATGGTAACCTGTTCCCATTTCCACTCAGGCAACTCTATCTCCTGAAGTAGCCCTGATGGCTTCTGATGCTCGAACTTAACCTGCTGACAGGCTAAGCATTTAGACACAAACTGAGCTACGTCTTTCTTTATCCCCAGCCACCAATAAACATCCCTCAGATCATGGTACATCTTGGTAATCCCTGGATGTACACTGTATGAAGAATAGTGAGCCTCTTTCATAATCCGATCCTATAACCCATCAAAGTCTTGTACACATAAGCGTTTCCCACATCTCAGTATCCCATCCTTCACTGTAAACTCTGTCATCTGACCACTCTGTAGCTCTCCCTTGAGCTTCAATAGATAAGGATCCCTATCCTGAGCCACTTTAATATCATCAATCAATAGTGACTTTGCCCGGAATTGGGCTATCAAAGCCTGGTTTTGATCTTGAGATCCCAATTCCAACTCTATCCCCAAATCTGCTAGCTCTCTTCTCTGTCTGATCAATGGCCTCCTGCCAATCACAATATGAGCAAGACTACCCATAGATTTCCTGCTCAGAGCATCTGCCACTATATTGGCCTTCCCTGGGTGATAAAGAATCTCGCAGTCATAATCCTTCAGAAGCTCTACCCATCTGCGCTGCCTCAAATTCATATCCTTCTACTGAAATATATACTGTAGACTCTTATGATCAGTATATATCTCGTATTTCGATCCATACAAGTAGTGTCTCCAAATCTTCAAGGCAAATATGATCGCTGCCATATCTAAATCATGAGTAAGATAATTTGCTTCATGCTTCTTTAACTGACGAGAAGCATAAGCAATTACCCTACCCATCTGCATCTGTACACACCCTAGGCCAATCCGTGAAGCATCACAATATACTGTAAATTTCTCCCCCTCAACTGGTAATGCCAATACTGGAGCACTAGTAAGGCAATACTTCAGAGTCTGGAAACTACGATCACACTCATCCGTCCAGACATATCGCTCCTGTTTCCTCATCGGTCTAGTCAATGGAGCTGTAATTTGGGAGAAATCTTTTACAAACCTCCGATAATATCTAGCCATACCCAGAAAACTGCACACCTCTGAAACACTAGCAGGCTGTGGCCAATTAGCAATCGCCTCAATCTTCTGAGGATCCACCTTTATCCCATCCTTGCATATAACATGCCCAAGGAAGCACACCTCAATCAACCAAAACTGACACTTAGATAATTTAGCATACAATCGATGCTCCCGAAGTGTCTGCAAAACAATCCTCAAATGCTCCTTGTGCTCCTCTTCACTCTTGGAATAAATAAGTATGTCATCAATGAATACGAAAACAAACTTATCTAAATACGACCTGAACACCCTGTTCATCAAATCCATGAAAGCCGCCGGTGCATTAGTTAACCCGAATGGCAACACCAAAAACTCATAATGACCATAGCGGGTTCTGAAAGTAGTCTTGGGTATGTCTCCCTTCTTGATCTTCAACTGATGATACCCAGACCTCAGATCTATCTTTGAAAAATGGCTGGCACTCTGCAGCTGATCAAATATCCGAGGCAACGTATACTTGTTCTTCACTGTGACTTTGTTCAGCTGCCTGTAATATATACACATCCTCAATGAGCCATCTTTCTTTCTCACAAACAGAAACGATGCACCCCATCGAGAACTACTCGGTCTGATGAACCCTGTATCCAATAGCTCTTATAACTGTATCTTCAATTCCTTCAGTTCAGCTGGAGCTATTTTGTAGGGTGGGATAGATATAGGGTCTATGCCTGTATTCTCTATCTCAAACTCAATCTCCCTGTCAGGGGGCAATCCTGGCAACTCATCAGGAAATACATCAGGAAACTCCTGAACAACCGGTATTTGATCCAACTGTACAGAAGATCTTTGTACATCCACTACATGTGCCAAATAGGCTGAACAACCTTTTCGAATCATCCTCCGAGCCTGGATAGTAGATATCAGGTTGACTCAGAACTCTCAAATATCATCCTGAAACTCAAACTCTGGCTGCCCCTCAGGCTGGAATCTAACTCTCTTCCGATAACAGTCTATCACTGCCCGGTGTCTCGTCAACCAATCCATACCCAAAATCACATCTAACTCAAGCACAAACAATACAATCAATTCAACACGCAAGATATGATCATCAATCTCAATAATACAATCAGGGTAATAGTAATCAACATCCACATCATCACCCATAAGAGTAGCAATAGTTAATGGCATACTTAATAAGCTCCTCTCCTTATTCAATTTGGGTGCAAAATGTGGTGACACAAAAGAGTGAGTAGCACCCGAATTGAATAAGGCATCAACAATCTCATTCTGAACCAAGATAGTACATGTGTCAACATTTTCTGATCTCTGAGCATCCTGAGTATTGACAACAAATACTCTACCCTGACCCTACCAGCTGGAGCCTGACTGCCACTGGAAGCCTGTCCTCCCCTTCCTTTGCCTCTAGCTGTAGCCTCGCTACCCAGATTTTGACTAGCCTGAACCACCAGCTGCGATACTGTGACAGATGGCTGCTGATCAGCCCTCACTAGACAAGTGTTAATATAATGGCCCTGCTGGCCACACCTCAAACATGCTCCAGACCGTCTCCAACACTTCCCTCCATGTCTCCTACCACAATGCCCACAAGTAGGAATGCCGAAAGTCTGTGTAACTGGCCTCAAAGAACCCTGGGAGTAAGCAGGCGCTGACTGATTCACTGGTTTTCCCCTACTCTGTATCCTCATCCTCTGACTACTAGCAGATGATCTCTGATCAAACCATGGAACTGGCTCAACCTGTCTAGAATGGGAGCTACACTCCCCCCTCCTAACCTGTGATTCTAGACCACCCTTCCTCTTTTGGTCCCTCTTTGCCCTCTCCGTCTTATATTTTTCCTCCATCTGAGTAGCCTTGTCGATCACTGTAGTCAATAAAATGAACTTTGTCACTAACAAGACATTATGTAGTGCAGCATGCAGACCTCTTCGAAACCTACTAATCATGTCAGCCTCTGTAGGTACTATATGAGCAGCATATCTACTCAGCCGTATAAACTCCTTAGCATACTCCTCCACTGACCTATCCCTCTGCTCAAGCTGTTCGAATCTGATCAAATTACGGGTCCTTAGACCCTCAGTAATGAACTCGTCAATCAATCCCTGCCTAAACTCTGCCCAAATGGGGGAGTGCTCACTATAAAGTCTCATCTCCATATGCCTTAAGAACCAAGTCCATGCTTCACCCTTAAGCAATAGACCAACCAACTCTACTGATCTCAACTCAGAACAAGGTAGTCTCCTCACTACCTTCTCCACCTCCTCTAGGAAGTCAACTGGATCTGCCCCTCCATCCCTTCTGAACTCCGGTAAGTTTAGCTTCAGAAAGCTAATCATGGATACTCCTCCCTCCTCAATCTCTCTCCGACCTCCCTATATAGCTGGCTTCCTCTGAGCCCCCACTGGCTGCATAGGAGCTGGTGTTACAGGAACAACCTCTGGTACTACTACAGGAGCAAGTGGTTGCTGTGCCTGTTGTGTCTCCCGTTTAATCTCAGCCATCTCCCTCCTCAGCTCCATCAAACCTCTCATCATCTCTACCCTCCAAGGATCATCTCCCCTCTCTGACCCTTTGATACACTAATCTCCCTCACTAGGGACTCATTGAAGGCAAACTCAACCTCCATGATATCTTTGTCTCTGTTGTCAGACATCTCTATAATCTGTCAGAAAAAATAAAAATAGTCTCAGATAATAACAGAAACACAGAATAATGACATATAACAGACGATAACAACAAAGGACGACAAAGGAAATCCTATGCTTTATGGTATACCTAATTCTACCCCATTGTGTACTTAGTCACTATTTCTCTATAATTTAGTCACTATTCATCTATAACCTAGATTCACAGTTTGTAAACCTAGTACTCTGATATCACCTCTGTCACGATCCGATTCCCCGGACCACGACGGTCCTAGGGTACGGGAAATGCCAATGGCGACCAACACCCATAAAACCCAGTATCACATGCATCATCTATAAACCACAATATAATATTCATATTAATTAATTACCAGTCATTCTGTTAACCTGCCATATATTTTGTAATTATTTTGCAATTGGCTGTAACATTCATATATCATATCATAATACCATCATATAACTCAGAATATCATCATCAATATATCATATATAATGTTCAACTCTTAGCTAACCCAATACATACCCATGGAGCAGCTAGATAATGAACATAAAAAAATAATACAGAATATATCAGAAATATACATAATAGTCTGTAGCAAAAATCCACTGAAGACAGAAGACGGGATTTTGCAACCTACTCCCCTCCTGAAATGGATAAAGAATGAAATAGGTGAGTATAGATGATACTCAGTGAATTTACATGCATCACAATAAATAATAGGCATCAATAATTAAAGATATCAGTCAATGAGATAACAGTATACAGAATCAATGTCAGGGTACAGTAAAACCAAAGAATATCATATAAGCTCTGTTACATATGAAAAGACAGATAATGGAATGGATTGTATGAAAAGAAATCATACAATCTCCAGTAATCAGTTAGTATGGACCATGTAGGTCTCCAGTATCATATCAAAGAGTATAAGGCTGATTAGGCCCTATGGCCAGGACTATAACCCCTTCTAGCTAGGATATCAGTAATATAATGTGCACATCGCCGACAATATTTTCCCATTACTCTATCGGATCGGTAGCTCTGCCAAACCATATCAGGGTCAATAACGAGGGATACCATAAGCAACAATGACATCCAGATATCAGTCAATCCAACAATAATTAGTTAGGTATCAATCAGTATAGTATTCAATATACTCAATGGCAATGCCATATACAATATACAATCAATAATAAAGAGTTTAGAGATAAAAAAGACATGAAACAAAAGTTGGTTCGATGGTCAAAAATGGTAGGTCAATTGGCATGCCAACGTTATTGGCGACAAGGGCATTCAATTGGTAGGCCTATGGCATACAAATCAATAGGCTAAAGGCAAATGAACTAGGTATTTCATAGAACACTTGGTGGGCATATATTGGCAAGCCAATAGGTTAGGTTATGGTTCAAATTTGACTTGCCCAATTTACAAACACAAAGCTACATTATCAAATAAAGTATAGGTATCGAGAAACAAGATTAAACAACATTAAAATAGGATCAAATGGCTAAGAAAAATCAAGCAATTCCAAGGCAATGAATGGTACATTAGGGTTCGGCCAAGGAAGGGTTTTTGCCATAGGTTTCCAATCAATAATTCAATCAATTATACATATTAAATGATGCAATGTAAACTCACCTAATGCTTCAAATCACTTTGAATAGCCCAATTCCACTCAATTTCCACCAAATAGCCAAAATTGCTTACTTTAAAAATCAACTTTGATCAATCTCTAATTCTACATCAATTAATCCATCAATTAGTTACTTAAACACATCCAATTGACTAATTCTAGTATCAATTAACATAAACACATCCTAATTCATCAAATCATATCTTACAACTTCAAATAGCCAACACAATTTAGGGATTTCAATCAATTTGGATAACTTGGTGCAATTAATTATCATACTCATTAAATTGAAACTAAATAACACCTAAATAATCAATCAAACTTAACAAATAAATTCTTACTTCAAATTCACAAAAGTGGCCGAATCCTCCTTGAAGAAATTTCTCCAAATCCTTTGCTCCTTCCTTCAAATTAATGATGGAAATGGATTAAGCTAACTTGATTTGTTATTTTCTATCAACTTTCCTTAGTAATCTATAGAAATATGAAGAAATGAAGATGGAGAATGGTGGAATGGTGGTTCAGCAATACCAAATGAAGAAGAAGAAATGATGAACCGAAAATGCTAAGGCAAATTTAATAGAAAAATCAAATGGCAAAATTATAACTAAACCTTCAAACTTCCATCCTTTACACTTTGGTCCTTAAATCTTCTGTAATTTATTTTGTCAATTCTGTCTGGATTTAGATATCAGAGTGGTAAGAGAATAGGCTTATTTTAATTTATACTTATTTATAAAAATAGTTCTGAAGTCATTCTGTAACTACGACCGACCACTTTTCACTATTCACCTTGAATTTCCATTTATTTACAAAAATGCTATTACTTACTTTTTCAGTGTTCCGAAACGATTTTTACTTCTTTATTTTTACCAAAATTAAACATAAATTATGGCGCCATCTTTTACTCCCAGATCAACTTTAGAAATTCTTCCGTTGACTAGACTGCTAATTTCTCGGCAGTGTTCCTGACACCGCCATTTTCTAGAAAAGTATTAAGTTTGCTTTTTAACTATGTCTCTAAAATTATTTCCCATCATTTCAAGACTAATAGACCACATACTGAGAATTAATTCATTCATGATAGTTATAACTTTCTAGGGTATTACATTCTACCCCCTACAAATAAATTCGTTCTCGAATTTAAATAAATACATACCTCACTACTGGAACAAGGATGGATATGTGCTCCACATCTCCTGCTCGCTCTCCCATGTACACTCCTCCATTGTTTGGTTCCTCTATAACACTTTGACCATCGGGATCTCTTTGTTTCGAAGCTTTCTGACTTATCGATCAACAATCTCCATAGGTAGCTCCTCATAATACAGATCATCACTGAGATCCATATCCTGTACCTCTAAAATGTGCGATAGATCAGACACATTACTTTCGTAGCATCAATATATGGAATACTGGATGTACGTGGCTTATACTGGGTGGAAGAGCCAATCTATAGGCCACACTACTAATCCTCTCAAGTATCTCGAATGGGCCTATAAATCTTGATGACAGTTTACCCCTCTTCCCAAATCTCATCACTCCTCTCATTGGTGAGACCTTTAGGAAGACATGATCACCAACTGAAAACTGTACATCCTTCCTCTTCAGATTAACATAACTCTTCTGCCTACTAAAGGCAGTCCTCATCCACTCTCTGATCATAGGAACCTTTTCCATAGTCTCTCGAATCAACTCTGGTCCCTCAAGCTACTTCTCTCCCGGCTCCACCCAAGACACTGGTGATCTGCACTTCCTAACATATAGTGCTTTAAATGGAGCCATACCAATAGAAGAGTGATAACTGTTGTTGTAGGAGAACTCTATCAATGGCAGATAATAATTCCAGTTACCCTTGAAATCTAGAACATGTAATCTGAGCATATCCTCCAAAGTCTGGATCGTCCTCTCTGACTGCCCATCAGTTTGCGAATGGAAAGCAGTACTGAACCGTAACTGAGTACCCATAGCCTCCTGAAATTTCTGCCAAAATCGAGATGTGAACTGTGTACTCCTGTCAGATATAATTACCAAAGGAACTCCATGAAGACGTATAATTTTATCCACATACAACTGTTCGTACTGAGCTGCCGTATAACTGGTCTTTACCTCTAGAAAATGTGTAAACTTATAAATGTTTACAATAAAAATCCAACACAAAAAGAAATAGTTTTTAATAGAGAAATTAAGAAAATTCTAGAGATTTTGAGAAAGTTTTACAATTGGACTTATTAATTTTTTTTTATTATTTTTACAATTGGACTTATTTTTTTTTTATTTCTTAATATATTAATAAACAATTTAAACAAATAATTTTTAGCTCATTAAGTTGGCCATTTGGCTGGATTCTTTAAGTGAAAGAATAAGAATTATTTTTCTCTTTAACTTATTAAGAAAGACTTGAAGAAAAAATAAAGATAAGTATGAAACTTTTTACTTTTTTAAAAAGTGATAAGTGTAAAGTTTACATAATAATAATAATAATAAAAAAAAATTTGCCAAAAGAGCTATACATGGCTGGCCCACTTTATCGGCAAAAGGGATTTTTATTTTGGTTTATAACATATGAAAAAAATGATAAAGTTGGTGGGTCTCATTTTTCATTAACTTGGAAAATTCACTTTTCCTTCCTATTTCTTCTAGTTCTTTGCAACCATGTCCTTCTTTTACTTCTAATTAACTCTTTCTTAGTATCAATTCCCAAATATTGACTCTCATTTACTCTATTTAACACTCCATTACTATCTTTACAGTTGCTTACTCTTAAGCTTTTAGCTTCTATACCGAATTTTTCCTCAACTTTCATTACTTGACTATTCCTTTCATCTTACTAATTCGATTAATTCTTATTAATTTAATTCACTCGAGTCTATCTAAAATTTATCATACTGTCTATATTGTTTTATTTACTTAATTTCTCAAGTTTGCATATGTTCCATTCTAGCTTATATAACTGTTTTACAGAACTTATCTTAGGTTTTCGACTCCTGTCACTATCTAATCATTTTTTTTCCAATACTCCGATTCACTGAAATCTAATTGGTTTCTCATGGGTGTTACACATTTCTTTTACTTTCCAGCTTTATTGCTTTCCTTCAATTTCCAGCAATATGTTTCTTTAAAACTTCCAGCTTTAATCTTTATTTCTAGCAAGTTTATCTTCATTTTAAGCATTTATCTTTCCTTTCAAAGTCCTTAATTTCTTATCTTTAAATTACTTGCACTTTTGCAGTATATTATAAGTTTCAGTTTTATCTTACAAGTTTCAGCTTAATATCCTACAAATTTCATCTTATCTTACAAGTTTCAGTTTATTATCTTACAAGTTTTTATTTATTATCTTGGTTTGTACTTAATCCTTTGCATCTTGGAGGGATATTTGTTGGAGTTCACTTGTTTGGTGGTTAATACGCATCATAATTGCTTTTATAGACATTATAAAAGTTGTAATTGAATATCTCCTAATTTTTATATACTTTTTTAAAGTTTTTAAGTCTTTAGAAGTTTTAATTGAATATCTCTTAATTTTTATAAAATTTTTAAAAGTTATTATCAAATATCCCTGACTTTTAATTCTCCTTATCCAATACACCCTTAGTTTTTTCTTTGTAAATAATAAATGATAATAGTATCCTAAAATTATGTTTTAAAATTAAATTGGACCTATTAATTACATTAGTTTAAAATAAGACCAGAATTCAATATCCAATTTATTGATTATTGAAAAAAATGTTTAATTTTTTTTTCACGCTTCTATACTTTAAAAAGTCGATTGAAATTTTAAGAAAAAATGAAAGATTTTTAAAAATATATTTTTTATTCATACAACTATAAAAAACATTAATAAAAATATATAAAAATATATTAATTATAAAAGTTGATGACTTTTTGAATACCTATTACTTTTATAGATTTTATAAAAGTTGTAATTGAATACACTAATTTTTATAAACTTTTTTAAAATCTTTAAAAATCAATAAGTCTTTTGTGAAATCTTTAAAAGTTATTATTGAATATCTGTGATTTTTAAAGTTTATCAAAGTTTTTAATTCTCCTTATCCAATATACTTCCTTAAAATTTAACAAGTAAGAAGCAAGTAGGAATCTTGTGAACTTGATCCAAGAAAGTTGACCAAGTCACTTATATTATATATATATATATAGAAATCACATGTAATAGCTGGAAATTTTCAGTTTAAGGGTATCATAGAATTATCATTTCATGGTTCAATAATACAATATCAAACATATAAGAATTATGTAGGTGAACATTAAGAATATTTGATCATATTATTTCAAGGAAGTAGCAAATAAATGCAATGTTCATACTTATCTCAACACAATTTACTCTTGAATTTCCTTTAAAAGATTGCCCACAATAATCTCCTCAATTTCTTTGGTTTCCTTCTCTTAAGAAATTTTTCCAAATATACAAAATTAGGGTTTTCTTAAATCAATAATATTCAACATGATTCCTTAATTATAAGGTTATGCATTGTAATTAATGTTGAAGGAATCAAAATTAATGGACTGTCATGAATAGTAAATTCGAATTAAATACAGATTTTTCTTTAAGAGATGAATTAATTGATGATTGGGAATTAAGAATAGAAACTTTAAGATGGCTAATTATGCTTGCAATAAATTTCTATACACCCATAATTAATTATTCTAACTCCCAGACTTAATTAATTTAAGAGAAAATGAAATTTGAAGAAATTTACCTTATTTCTCTAACACTGAATTTCTTGAAATATTTTGCTTGAATCTGACAATTGATGCCTTATAATATGCTAATCTAGAGATCTAATGCATTAATTTTAAGTATTAATGCCTTAGACAAGAAATGGAACAAATCTGAGAAAAACGGAAGAAGAACGAAGAAAGAAGAAAGAAAATCGCACAGAAAGTCGCTACTGGGCACTGGGTTAAATAGGCCACTGCCCAAAATCACGCTCGCCAGCTCGTCTCGCTAATCTGCCTCGACAATGCTACTTCGCATAAGCCAGCTCACAATTCCCAGCTCGCACTTTCCAGCTCACCAAACTGATCCAGCAATGCCACTTCGCTAACCCAGCTCGCATATGTCACCTCGCATATGTTGTCTCGCTAAACTCTCCTCTCGAACTCTTCCTCGTATATGCTACCTCGGCAATGCCTCTTCGCCAACTCGCTTCGCCTATCTCCCTCTTCGCCAAACTCTGCTCGCGAACTGCCACTTCGCACATTCCCTCTTCGCATAATACCTCTTCGCATAATGCCACCTCACCTTTTCCTCTTCGCCGAATCCTTCTTTGCATATGCCGCCTCGCATATGTCTCTTCTCCAATTGCCACTTTGGTAATCTCTCTTTGCCACTTCGCTAACATGCATTGCCGGCTCGCAAAATGCCACCTCGCATTTTGCCAGCTTGCTATAACCAGATCCTACTGAGCTAAAACTCTTTCTCAGCAACTTCTACTTAATCAGCTCGCAAATGAGCTACAAATATCCAAACTTCTTGATTATTTTTGTCACTTAAAATAGACATGCAGAGTCTCAACATATCCAAAATTCAAATCATAAAGGCAAAACCACTGACCATGGTGACTCTCTAAATTTACTCAGACTTACTGCCCCAAAATCCATCCGAACCGAACTGAGAAAATCCAATCTCCATTGAGTTATACTTATCCAAATTTCCTAAAATTTTACAGCCAATATCACAACACACAAAGAAGCATTTCTCATGTTTACACCTTTGGCTTAAATTGTCTCAGTCATTCCCAAAAATTTCAAACAGACACAGATTTCCTGCAGAACTACTAAACTAGATAAGTCCTGCTCAAAGAGACATAACTCCTCATACACGCAGAATTTTACCAAGCCATTTTACAAAATTAAAGATGAAACATAAATTCACAACTTTTATGTTTTATACTTTACCAAATTATTTTTTTAAGAATATGCAATCAACCTCACAAATTCCTGCAACCAAAAATTTACTGCATCTTCTCAAAACATTCATATCTTAAATTAAATAAATTCTTCAAGTATACAATAAATAAAATACAACAAAAATGGTAGATATTACAATCATTGGAAAAATTTATTTTGGTTGTTCCTGCATTTGGTATATTTGCATCCTTGATTTAAAATATCAATTAATTTAAATGAATATTCATCATACGAAATAAAAAAAGGAACTCAACTAGTAAGATTAATAGAAGAAACTCAATTAATAATTTGGGATGAAGTTCATATGAGTCACAAATATTGTTTTGAAGTATTAGATAGTGGCTTTAAATATATTTTATGTTATTCTAATGGAAAAAAATTGAATAATCCTTTTGGAGGAAAAATTATTTTATTAGGGGGCGATTTTAGACAGATTTTACTTGTTGTTGTAAATGGTAATAAATAAGATATTAGAAATGCATCAATAACAAAATCCTATTTGCGGAAGATACCATCTTTGCAAAAGAATCAAATGGTCCTATTATTATTACTTTCCTATCAATGATAATAAAAAAATTCAATGATAATTATTTTCTTCAAATTTATGAATTGTATTGTTTTCTTATCAAGACAAATTTTATCACTTTTTTTTATTTCTTTATTCTAAATGTATAGTCAATAGTTCATAAAAACTAAAATTTTAATCAATCCTGAAATTTTTGTAGTTGATGATTTCAAACAAAGCTAAATTATCCAATTTTCTATTTTTATTTTGTACCATGATGATTAACATTAAACTATTATGGGCTCATCAAACCAATTGACAAAATTATTAAGTTTCAGATACAAAATCAACTCATTCGTGATGTTGAATCCAAAAAAAAAGTCAACGTAAAAAATACTGTCCAATTGTTATCTCTTGATATTCATATTGATAAGGTATATTTTTTATTTTATTTTTAAAATCATGAATTTTTTTATAAACATATATGTGATTACATGTTTAATATATTATTTATTATTTTAATATTATTTTTAATTTTGTTAGGTCATAAATTTTGCGTGCAAAGCAATGATAAAAAAATATTGACACTTCAAGTGGTTGGTGGTATAGAGCATGCTCTCAATGCAAAAGTAGTGTTCAAAATTACAATGATCAAATATGATGCAATAATTGTGGAGCATTAAAAGGTCCTCCAATTTATCAGTAACTTTTGCTAAATGATTACTTATTATACCAAACATCATTTAAATACATCATTTAAACTATTATTAATACATTGTAATATCTGCCATTTTTGTTATATTTTATTTATTGTGCATTTGGTGAATTTAAATTAATTAAGGATGAGAATGTTTGAGAAATTCAGAAATTCTGGTTGCAGGAATTTGTGAGGATGATTGCATAATCTTAAAGAAATAATTGGTAAAGTGTAAAATATAGAAGTTGTGGATTTATGTTTCATCTTTAATTCTGTAAAATGGCTTGGTAAAATTTTCTGTGTGTGAGGAGTTATGCCTCCTTGAACAGGACTTGTCTGGTTAAGCATTTTTGCAGGAAATCTGTGTATGTTTGAATTTTCTGGGAATGAATGAGATAGTTTGAGCCAAAGGAGTAAACATAAGAAATGTTTTTTTATGTGTTGTGATGTTATCTCAGTGGAGAATAGATTTTCTCAGGTTTGTTCGGATAGATTTTGGGGTAGTAAGTCTGGGTGATTTTAGAGAGTCACCATGGTCAGTGTAGTTGCCTTTATAATTTGAATTTTGGATATGTTGAGCCCCCTACATGTCTATTTTAAGTGGTAAAAAGAATCAGGAAGTTTGAATGTTTGTAGCTCATTTGCAAGCTGGTTAAGTATAAGTTGTCGAGGAAGAGTTTCAGCTCAGCAGGATCTGGGAATTGCGAGCTGGCAAAGTGCGAGGTGGCATTTTGTGAGCCAACAATGAGAGCAAACGAAGTGGAGAAGAGAAATTGCCGAAGTGGCAATTGGCAAAGAGACATATGCGAGGTGGTATATGCGAAGTGGAGTTAGGCGAAGAGGAAAAGGCGAGGTGGCATTATGCGAAGAGGGAATGTGCAAAGTGGCAGTTCGCGAATAGAGTTGGCGAAGAGGTATTGCCGAGGTGGCATATACGAGGCGGCATATGCGAGGAAGAGTTCGCGAGGAGAGTTTGGCGAGGTAGCATATGCGAAGTGGCATTTGCAAACTGGTTATGCAAAATGGGATTCGCGAAGTGGCTTTTGTGAAGTGGCATTGCCGGATCAGTTTGGCGAGCTGGGAAGTGCGAGCTAGCTTATGCGAGGTAGAATTGCTAAGGCGAGTTAAAGAATTGGCAAGCGAGATTTTTGAGGCAGTGGCCTATTTAACCCCAGTGGCCGGTAGCGTTTTCCCTACTATTTTTCTTTCTTCCCTTCCTCATTCTTCTTCAGTTTTTCTCAAAGTTGTTCCATTTCTTGTCTAAGGCATTAATACTCAAAATTAATGCATTAGATCTCTAGATTAGCATATTTTAAGGCAGAAATTATCAGATTCAAGCAGAATATCTCAGGAAATTAAGTGTTGGTGAAATAAGGTAAATTTCTTCAAATTTCATTTTCTTTTAGATTAATTAAGTCTGGCAGTTCGAATAATTAATTATGGGTGTAAGGAATTTATTGCAAGCATTTTAAGGTTATACATTGTAATTAATGTTGGAGGAATCAGAATTAATGGACTGTCATGAATAGTAACATGAACAGTAAATTCAAATTAAATGCAGATTTTTCTTTAAGAGATGAATTAAATTGATGTTGGGAATTAAGAATAGAAACTCTAAGATGGTTAATTATTAAGAAATCATGTTGAATAGTATTGATTCAAGAAAACCCTAATTTTGTATATTTGGGGAAATTTCTAAGGAGAAGGAAATCAAGAAAATTGAGGAGATTATTGTGGGCAATCTGTTAAAGGAAATTCGAGAGTAAATTGTGTTGAGGTAATTATGAACATTGTATTTGTCATTGCTTCTTTGAGATAATATGACCAAGTATTCTAAATGTTAACCCATATGATTCTTGTATGCTTGACATGATATTACCGGACTATTAATTGAAAATCCTATGATATCCTAAAAGTGAGATTTACCATTTGTTCATGAAATTACCATGTATATGT
>CANXYC011411752.1:0-10450 GCA_948193065.1 Aleurites moluccanus
AAATCTTTGGCCAAAGTGGATAGTACTTAGAGATGGTCTCTAAGGAAATCATTTTAGTAATGATGCTCGGATTACAAGGAACTACTGTTCGGACTAAGTGTGGTGTAGCCAGCTTAGTGGAGTTAACATAATGTCCATACATTAAACCGAACTTGGTAAAAGGGCTTAAAGGGACTAGTAGCACAATATTGTCCATGTGTTAGGGTTTATGCTTACCACTAGCAATTTCTGATTACTTGGGAGTCATGATGTGTGGCAAGATACCGCTCATGATCTACTTAAGTTAGAGAGATTCAATTAGAGAATTGATTATGAATTAAAGAAGTTTAATTCATATAATCCTTATTGGACAAGGATTACCTTTTATAAAAATTTCCTATTTTAGAAATAGGAATTCCATTTAAGAGTTTTCTAAATTAATTTAAGGAAATAATTAAGGACTTAAGTTGTTATTTAATTAGGGAACCTATTAGGTCACACGCATAAAAGTGTTTCAAATAATAAGTGAAAGATAAAATTAAATTATGATTAAATGAGATTTAATTCATATATTTAATTATGGAGTTTTTATTTTTGCAATAATTTAATATGATTAAATTAATTATCTAACTTAATTATTTATATATGATGTATTTAATTAAATTAGGACAATTGGATTGTGTTAATATTAGGATCAATAAGTCCAAGGTCAAAGGGGTGTGTTTGATCTTTCATTAATGACATTATTGTCATTAGGTTTATTATTTTAATCTAAGCCGTTAGATTAAAACCTAATTAATTAAGAGCCATATAAATATGATGAGATCATAATTAAAGAAAACCCTAAGTCATAAAATCACATCTCTTGGCAGAAAATATTTAGAGGAAAATCAAGAAAGAATTCGGCCACCATTCCTTCTCCATCTAAACCGAAAATCCTAAGACTTGCAACTAAGGATTTTTGGTACCTCTTTCCTAAAAGCTTGTTGTTTGATCTTCGCGTGGATTACTAGTCGGGCTTTCCTCATCTTGTGGGAGAGATAGTGATTTGCTAAAGGTTTTCAAATACAAAGGTAAAGATCTTGATCTTTTAATTAATCTTCAATTTTAATCAACATAAAGATTTTGGTTTGGGATTTTTTTTTTTGTTTTTCCGCTACACCTAACAGTCTAAATCCCAACAAATATCACATACTATATTCAATTACTATCAAATTATTAATCAATCACTTAATTAATATTCATTCTACAATTGGTTGTAACTAGCATCATCACATGCCATAATAACACTTAAACTTCATATAATGACATATATATACGTATCTAAAGTTTAACTATGCCATTAATATAGACCATGTAGCTACTAAAATATACATAAAATAAAGTGTTAAATTAATTACACTGTCAAATCCAATATGTAGAATTCCTTGGGAAAACAATAGTTGGGAATCTGCCTTTTATTCTGCACTTGTAAAAGGGGAAACAACTAATCGGATGAGTATAAAATACTCAGTGAATCTAATATGCATCATCCAAAGGAAATGACTAGGATAACAATAAATAATAGGAAGATAATCAATAAATAATAAGCTGCACAACGATTATGGAATGAGGAACCAGAATACACTAAAGGGCTACAGAATAAATAAGCAAGTCAATGAAGCTCATATCATGTAGATAAGACAAATAGTGGGCCATGAACACGTATAACATATATCAATCTCATATAAATATACATAAGACTGATAAGGTCTTATGGCTAGGACAATTAACTCTTCCCAGCTAGGGTATCATGTAAAGTCAATGTGCACATTACTGACAATATTGTTTAATGTTGATTTCATTTTACCTTGATTTCCCATGCCAATTTGATCCATTTAATGTTGTTTATAGTTTTGTTTATAATGCCTATCATAATGCCTATAATATGTATTATTGTTGATAATTGGGGCAATGTTGGAGTTACACCCAAACCTTGTCAAATTGTCCACCCAAAGTTGCCCACCAAGTGTTTGTCAAAATGCCTAGCTCAAAATCCATAGGCCTGCCTTTTGAATGCTATCATCGCCAGCGATAATGGCATGCTAATTGCATCAACTTTTTGTTCATATATGACCAACTTATGTTCCATCCCATTATTGTTTGCCAAACCCTTTGTCATTGTATAATCACTTGCTATTGCTATTCCTTTGGTTCTATTGCTCCTTGAATTGATTGATAATGAATTATTGATACTTGGTGATACCATTATTATACAATGGCATCTATTAACTTGTTTCTTGTTTCTATTGTCTCCTATGTGATTTGACAGAACTGCAGCTCCGACAGGGTAGTGGGTATATTCTGTCGGCAATATGCACATTGTATAATTATGCCATAGCTGGGAAAGGTTATCAGTCCTAGCCATAAGACCTGATCAATCTTATGTTTATTGATATGAGATTTATGTGTTGGACACATATTATATGCATTTCATGGCCCTGTATCTGTCTCATCCATATGATTATTGACTTTATTGTCACTTACTGTCACCTTCTGTTCTTGATTCTGTATCCTGTTATCTCTTGAGCAGATTGATTTACTTTTTTCATCTGCCTATTCTTTATTGATATTTCATTACATACTTATTAGTCGATGTATATTAGATTCATTGAGTATCTTATATACTCACTCTTTCATTGTTTCCCATTTTCAGGTGCAGAGCAGGAGGCAAAAATCCCAGCTTTGATATCTCTGTGGATTCCTGCATTATTTAATATCAATGTAATTATATAAACACAATATTTTTGTATATTTATATAAACACAATATTTTTGTATATTCATATCCTAGCTGCTCCATGGGTTATGTATGGTATAGTTAGTTTATGAACATATATTTTTGGCTTATAATGGAGATTAATTAATGATATGATATGATGAATGCTATAACCAATTGCAGTATAAATTAAACATGGATTACAGATTGACAAAATGAATAGTAATTAGGTAACTGAATAATAAATTGATGGTAATAGATGATTGCATATGATACTAGGTTTTATGGGTGTCGATCACCTCTAGCATCTCCCGTATCTTAGGATCGTCGCGTCCCGAGAACGAGTCATGACACATGGTCACCAATAGCAAAATGCACATCTTTCCGCTTTGGATCTGCATAACTCTTATGTCTATTAAAAGCGGTCTTCATTCGTTCTTTAATGATTGACACCTTTTCCATTATTTCTTTTATCAACTCTGGGCCCTCTAACTGTTTCTCATTAATTTCCACCCAATATATCGAAGATCAGTATTTTCTACCGTACAACACCTCGTGAGAAGCCATTCTGATAGAAGAATGGTAGCAATTGTTATAGGAGAACTTAATCAGTGGGAGATATTAATCCCAGTTACCTTTGAAGTCCAGAACACATAATCGTAGAATATCTTCCAGTGTCTAGATAATCCTCTCTGACTGTCTATTTGTCTGTGGATGGAAAGTTGTACTGAACCGTATTTGTGTACCCATAGCTTCTTGGAACTTTTGCCAAAATCAAGAAGTAAATTATGTACCTCTATCAAATATGATCACCAATAGCACTTCATGAAGCCTGACAATCTTGTCAACATACAATTGTGCATATTGAGCTGCAGAATGACTGGTCTTTACTTCTAGGAAATGAGCATATTTAGTCAATCTATCAATAATAACCCATACAGAATCGTATCCTCGTGTAGTCCTTGGTAATCCAACCATGAAATCCATAATAATTTGCTCTCATTTTCACTCTGGCAACTCTCTTTCCTGAAGTAAACCAGATGGCTTATGATGCTCCAACTTGACCTGCTGATAGGTTAAGCATATGGACACAAATTTAGCCACATCCCTCTTCATATTGGGTCACCAATAAACATCCCTCAGATCATGGTACATCTTAGTGATTCCAGGATGTACACTGTAATAAGAATAATGGGCTTCTCTCATAATCTGGTCTCGGAGTCCATCTATGTCAGGCACACATAACCGTTTACCACATTTGAATACCCCATCTTTAACTATGAACTCTGGAGTTTTACCATTCTGAACATCTTCCTTTAACTTATGAAGATATGGATCTCGATCCTGTGCCACCTTAATATTATCAATCAATAGTGGCTTAACCCAGAATTAGGATGTTAGAGCTTGGTTATAATCCTGGGATCCTAATTCCAATTCCATACCCATGTCAACTAGTTCTTTCATCTCATGGATCAAAGGTCTTCTTAAAATCGAGATGTGAGCTAAACTGCCTATAGACTTCCAGCTCAGTGCATCTGCTACTAAATTAGCCTTACTCATATGGTAAATGATTTCACAATTATAATCCTTAAGCAGTTCAACCCATCTGCGTTGCCAAAGGTTCAGATCCTTTTACTGAAGTATATACTATAGACTATTATGTTCAGTATATATCTCACATTTAGCCCCATACAGATAGTGTCTCCAAATCTTTAGTGAAACTACCACTACTGCCATCTCCAAATTATGAGTCAGATAATTTATCTCATGCTTCTTTAATTGCCAAGAAGCATAAGCAATCACCCTCTTATTCTACATAAGAACGCACCCCAATCTGACTCTGAAGGCATCACAGTACACTATAAACTTATCATCTTCAATTGGCAAAGCTAGTACTAGAGCACTAGTGAGACGAGTCTTCAAAGTCTAGAAACTGTTCTCACACTCATTTGTACACCGATACCTCTCCTGTTTCCTTGTCAACTTAGTCAATGGAGCAACTATCTTGGAGAAATCCTTCATAAATTGTCTATAATACCCTGCCATACTAAGGAAACAATGGATCTCAGATAAATTGGTAGGCCGAGGCCAATTTGCAACTACTTCAACCTTCTGAGAATCAACCTTGATACCATCTCTGCATACCATATGACCTAGAAAGTACACTTCAATTAACCAGAACTGACATTTAGACAGCTTAGCATACAATTATTATTCTCGAAGTGTCTATAATACAATCCTCAAATTCTTTGTATGCTTCTCCTCACTCCTAGAATAGATAAGAATGTCATTTATGAACACTATGACAAACTTATCCAAATATGGCTTAAATACCCTGTTCATCAAATCCATAAAAGCAGTCGATGAATTAGTCAACCTGAAAGGTAATACCAAAAACTCATAATGTCCATACCGAGTTCTGAAAGTAGTCTTGGGTACATCTTCCTTCTTGATTTTCAACTGATGATACCTAGATCTCAAGTCAATTTTAGAGAAATGAGTGGCATCCTGCAATTGATCAAACAGATCATTAATCTGTGGCAGTGGAAATTTGTTCTTCACAGTCACCTTATTCAGCTGCCAATAGTCCATACACATCCTTAATGAGCTATCCTTCTTTTTCACAAATAGTACCAGAGCACCCCACGGAGAAGTACTCAGTATGATAAATCCTTTATCCAACAATTCCTGCAGTTGCACCTTCAACTCTTTCAATTCTGTAAGTGCCATTCTGTATGGAGGGATGGATATAGGATTTGTACTTGAATACACATCAATCTCAAATTCAATCTCCCTGTCTAGGGGTAGCCCCGACAAATCATTGTAATACCCTAGAAAGTCCTAACTCATATGCATGATTTCAGTATGTGGTTTAAAGGCATTGAAATGATGGGAAATAATTTTAGAGACATAGTTAGAAAGCGAACAAATTACTTTTTCGAAAATTGGTGGTGTCGGGAACACCGCCGAGATATTAGCAGTTCGGTCAACAGAAGAATTTCTGAATTTGACCAGGAGATAAAAGATCACATAAGTGCATGTGTAATTTTGGTAAAAAGAAAAAGGTGAAAAATATTTAGGAACACTGAAAAAGTAACCAATGACAAAGTCGTAAATAAATAGAATTTTGAGGTGAATAGTGGAAATAAGTCTGTCTGAGTTTCAGAATGACTCTGAAACTATTTTTATAAATAAGTATAAATTAAAATATGCCTATTAATTTCCCACTTTGAAATCTAAATACTGACAGAATTATCAGAATAAATTACAGAAGAAGTTGGGGTCAAAACCTAATTACTTGGAAACTTAAGGACTAAAATGTAAATTGTCATTTGATTTTTGTATAAAAGGCAACACTTAGAAAATTTTCTCCATCTTCTTCTTCATTTTCTTGTCTTGGCCAAACCACTTCCTTGCTTTCTCTTCATTTCTACAACAAATTTTCTTAAGGAAATCTAAAGGAAACTTGGTATTTTACCTAGTTTTACCTTTCTCTTCCATTGAATCACTTGAAATCACAAAGGAAATCAAGCAATTCTTCCATCATCATTTTGGCAAGAACTTCAAATTGAGGTAAGGAATTAGTTTGTTCAATTTTATGGTTTATTTAGATGAATTTGATGGGTTTTAGATTAGATTGCATCAATTGATGCATTTTGGTAGAAATGCCTAATTTGCCTAACCTATTTGAAGTTGTATGAAAGGGTTTGATGAATTAGTGTTAGTATGTGTTGTTTAAGCTTAGGATATGTTAATTGGAGGCTAATGGATAATGATTTTGTGGTTATTTTGGTGTAGAACATAAGGAAGAACAAAGTTGCCCTATTTGCCTCCTTTGAAGAAAAGTAGTAGAAATCAATTTTCTAAAGCAATTGGAAGCATTAGGTGAGTCTTATATACATCAAATTACATACCTATGTCATTGGAATGTTGATTGGAACCATATGAAAAATCATCATATTGGCCGAACCATATTGCACTATTCATTTCCTTTGATTTTCTTTGGTTTTCCTTTGAATTCCTATGCCAAGTTGATGCCTTTAATGTTGTTTAATATTGTATATTTGTATCCTATTGTGTTGTTGCCAATGTGAACTTGTGTTGGTTGAATTGGGCATGCCAAATTTGTACCCAACCCTAACCTATTGGCTTGCCATTTTGTGCTCACCAAGTGTTTGATAAAATGCCTAGTTGTTTTTGCCTTGGCCTATTGCTTTGTATTCCATAGGCCTACCATTTGAATGCCATCTTCGCCAACGATATTGGCATGCCAATTGGCCTACCGATTTTCTTTGCCGAACCAACCTTTATTCCATACCTTTGTTGTTTACCATAACACCTATCATTGATTATATATCATATATTACAATGTCATTGACTCTATTGATAATTGATTTGAATGATATTGAGCTTATTTATATGGAGGATACCTTTGTTGCATAATGGTGTCCATTGATATGTTCTTTCTTATATTGATCCTAATGTGGCTTGACAGAGCTACCGATCTGATAGGGTAGTGGGAATATACTATCAGCGATGTGCAAATTGTATTATTGATACCCTAGCTGAGAAGGGTTATGGTCCTGGCCATAAGACTTGATCAGTCTTATGCTTACTGATATGATATTACTGGAGACTGTATGATTTCATATAGTCCATACTGATGCTATTAGAGACTGTACGTTCGCATAAAGTCCATCCCTTTATCTGTCTTTCCATATTATATCGAGCCTTTGATATATTTACTGGCTATTCTATAACCATATGTAACTTGTTTACATTGATCTATCGATACCATTGTTCCATTTGTTATCCATCTTGTTTATTGGTGATACATATAGATTCACTGAGTATCTTATATACTCACCCTTTGCTTGTTTACCCATTTTAGGAGAGAAGTAGACTGCAGAATCCCATCTTCTGACATCCAGTGGATTTCTACTCATTGATATATGTAAAAATTATATATTCTGTAATTTTGGTATTCATAATCTAGTTGCTCCATGGGGTATGTATGGGTTAGTTAAAGTATGAACATGTATATAGATATGATGATATTTTATGATATACGATGTTTATATGGCATGTTATTATTACTGTTACAGCCAATTGCACTAGTTTACAGAAGGAATTACAGAATAACAGAATGAATGGTAATTAAGTAAAATGGTTAATTAATTGATGGTTATAGATTATACATGTGATACTAGGTTCTACGGATGCCGGTCGCCATTGGCATCTCCTGCATTCTAGGACTATCGCGATCTGAAAATGGATCGTGATAGATGTGGTATCAAAGTTCTAGGTTACAGACAGTGGAGTTTTAGGTTACAGATGAATAATACCTGAATTACAGAGGAATAGTGACTAAGTACAGAATATGGTAGAATTAAGTAAATCATAGAGCATAGGATTTTCTTTGTCGTCTTTTACTGTTATTGTCTATTATATGTTAGTATTCTGCGTTTTTGTTATATTCTGAGTATGTTTTTGTTTTTCTCAACATATTACAGAGATGTCTGATGATAGGGACAGAGATACCAGTGTCACGACCCAACTTGGGAGCCTCGACGGTCTTAGGGTACGGGTGTTGCCTAAGCTATCAGTACCACGAAGAACCCAAATGACTGTACTATATGGCATACAATTCAATAACAAGCTTAATATAGCTTGGCAATTCTATAAAAATTTGGGCAGCATCTCCTTTATATAAGGATCATGCCCAGCTGAAAAACATACAAATAAACACTTCCACTATATACTTCAACATCTATTCTCAAATCAATGATCCCTTTGGATCTCCAATATCAACTCAATATAAACATATCTGTATATCAAGTCATTTCCATACATAGCATATCATATACATCCATAGTATAATCAATATGCAAGACCATAAAGATGTAAACACACACATATATATACATGCCACTCCTTAATTTATAGTACCATGGAACCTCTATACTGTACAAATATTTACATATACTTTTGGAGCTTGATTATTACATGATCAGCTAGTATAATTCCAAGGCAGGAGTAGAAGATGCCAATGGAATGCGTATCTCACTACAGACCTGAAAATTGTAAACCACTAAGGGGGTGAGTATAAAAATACTCAGTGAATCCAAATGTATAAAAATGCAGTAAATGATCATGAAACAACGGTTGCCTATATATGGCCTGTAGAATCAATATAAGATATCAAATGCTATTTTTTCAGTCCAAATGACTTTATATATGATATATGATGCAAATCATGCATGATTATACACAAGGACTCACCTCTATCACAATTAAACCACTTATCCCCCAATCCAGTGCTTCTGAGCCCTAGTCGGCCCGCTGCTCGACACTCCGAGCTAGAGTATTCGACGGTTCACCTATTTTCACATATAACACTCCGGTAAGATATAAAAACATCACAAAACATATTATTTACACAAAAACACGTCAAGCATACATTGTATGCACTATCAACCACATTTTGCACAAGTTACACATTTTCCAATCCTTTATGCATAAACACTTATCTATCACTATAATTAACTCACATTACACATATTCATCAATATTTTACCAAGTTAAGAACTTATATATACTTGGTTTATCATTTCATATCAAATATACAGTATATTCAAACTTAGCTTACAAGTACTTAAATCAATCATCTTTCACACATCTAAACTTATACATTTCCACCATTTTCAACACTTAACTATATTCAAACTTTACTTTATTAATCACATTAGCCTAACACCTTAAACTAACAAAGTCAATATTGACTAACTTGAATAGAATTCATTCCATTCATCCATTTTTCAATGCCATTCCATCAAATAACTTATATATGCATCAAATGTATAATATTTAGCCATTTAAACCTATTAAACATCAAAGCACAACACACCATTCAAGTTTACTATATTCGGCCAAAATGAAAATCCATCCAAATGGATTTCTTTCCATCATTCAACCATTAATTCATTACATACATATCAAATACACTTCATTCCATCATTTAAACTTATAAAACATCAAAGTATCAAACTAACCTTAAGCACATCAAGTTTCGGCCACTTTGTTTCTTCCTCCAAATCAAGTTGTTTCAATCATTTAACCATCAATTCATGTTATACACATCAAATAAACAACATTTGAATAAATAAATTCATCAAAACAACACTTTGATTCAAAGTTCTTCTTATTAGTGTTTCAATCCAACTTTTTGAATTCTAACCATTCAAAACATGTTTTGATCACTAAATAACATCAAAGAACATCTTAAGAACACATTTGAATCAAAAGAATTTCAAAATCAACAACTTACCAAAAGTTCTTCAAAATCTTCAATGGATTAATTTGTCACTTTTTCTAGTTTTTCCTTTGAATCTATGGTTATATTTGTGTTTAGGATGATGGAATTAACATGTTTCCATCAAGAATTGAAAGAAAACAATAAGAAATGGTGAAGATCAAGGTTGGACGTACCACACAAATGAGGAAAGAGAAAGTTGCTGTAATTTTTTGGCTAAGGAAGATGATGAACAATGAAGGGGTGGGAAAAATCAAGCTTAAATATCAAAGGCATAATCCTATACTTTGAGTTTATAATAGAAATGGTGAAACCTAGCTATCCAACCATCCATTTCTTCATCTTTTCATCCAATGGTTAGATTTAATCAAGCCTAAAATGATACCATAAGGTTGCATACAC
>CANXYC011412305.1:0-61687 GCA_948193065.1 Aleurites moluccanus
TATATATATATATAATTCTTATTAATATAAATATTATGATTTTAAATATTATTTAATAAATTTATTAATTCAGATATATTTTTATTTAATAGATAATATTAATTATAATATATTATATATAATACTTATTATATATATAATTTAGTTATGGTTGAATTTCATTTCGATTTGATTTTGATTGAATTTTTTATTTATGATCTCTTCAGTCTTTATCATTTTTATTAGCTGATCGAATTTGAAAATTTTCATTATTAGTATTGTGCAAGTAAGATTTTTATTTTTTTTTAAATTTTGTTCTCCCTTTCAAAATAAAAAACAATTAATAAACAATGACGCTATCAATTCCCAAGTTATTAGCAGGGAATAACTGAAATAAATAATTAATAAATAAATGTCTATATGCAACCTATTGCTATCAATAGCTTTACAAACAAACAATTACATTTGCAAATGCCTCAATTTTCTGGTGCTATTCAAAGGCGATCTGCGTAGGTAATTGCTATTAGAATCACATCTAAGGAATTGGTGAAACCATTTGGCTGACTTTTTTGGTGTTCTTTCAAGTGTTGTGCGATCCACATTATATAAGCCGAAGCATATTGAGTACCGATATGACCATTCAAAATTGTCTATTAGAGACCAAGCAAACTACCCTCACATCTGCTCCATTCCTGTAATTAATTAAGGATCATGAACATTCATTATTCTAAGATCAAAACTCTCCTGGCAATAGATTAATTAACAAAACCACTGTGTGTACGTATACCTGAGTGCTCCGGCTAGAGACGTTAGGTAACCCTCCATGTACTTTACTCTTCTTGTGTCATTTAGCATTTCTTCAATGGAACCACCGTTAGGTTGTGCAAATCCTACAAAATAGTGTAATTTCGAAGTAATTGAGACTGAATTGCTATATAATCTCTGTTCGAGGAGAGTGCACGGATGCATCAGTGCATATGCATACTCTCTTATATTCATTTACCATTCACTTTTTAATAAAAATGGTTACTATTTTTGTATATAAATTACAAGTTATTAGGTGTATTCAACATTTAATGTGGCAGGATTATATACTTAATTACCATTCTCAGTAATGAACATGGGTGTGTTAATGTATCTATCATGGAAGTACATGACTATTTGGAACAACATAGAATGTAGGCATTACAGTCTGCAAGAATATAAAAAAACAAATTTGAAGAAATGTTCATCAACTACTACAAATTAATTAATTACCATATTGGTTTTGTTAATTAGATTTTAAGGTTTATATAATTAGTTAATTAATTACCGGCTTTCCAATAAGATTTCCATGTCTCTCTCTAGTTACATAAGCAAGTGAATCTTCAAGTAAAGCATTACTAGAAGTGCATGGTGAAAACATACAATTCTTTGCATATAGGGTGCTATAATGATTAATTCCAATAAAATCCAATTTGTTCTCCATTGAAAATGATGGTAGCTTTAAACCTACTATTTGTCTCATCTCTGGTGGGTACTCTCCATACATTATTGGATCCATAAACCTATATATATACATATACATCTAAATAATCAAATATTCCAATTAATTAATAGATATTCATATATAATTTTGTGTAAGAGTAATTAACTAACAGGCGAAAAAGAATAATAGAGCTCGTTGAGCAGCCAAAAGATCAGCCGGAAAATCTGTAAGTGGCTCAAACCAATAGGCATTTAGTACAATGCCTATTTTGCCTCCTTGTTTTTCCTAATCAAATTAAGTCCAAGTTAATATCATTGAATTAAATAAAAGTAATTAAATTCTATCTAACTATATGTTAATATTTGATGCTAATGTTATACATATATTTGAATTCGTTACTAAATTCATCAGTAGTTGTTTTGCAACGCAGTACCTGATACTTATTCCTGTAAATTTGAGTTGCATTGGCATGTGATAGTATCATGTTATGAGCAGCAATGTAAGGTTCTAATTCAGACTCTCCAGCTTTACATTTGCCTACTGGATAAGAGCATCAGCTAGGTGGATGTTCACCATTATAATACCCATTTGGGCCACAATGTTAGGCTCATTCAGTGTTGCCCAATATTTTACCCTATCTCCAAATGCATTGAAGCACACCTCCAAAGTAGCCGAAATCTTCCCTATTAAGATTAAGATTGTAAATTAGTGTTAATTAATTTAATTTTCTCCACTAAAAAAAAATGAAATATAGTCTAAATGCTTTATCTTAACGGTATTAAAATTGTATCTAAAATTTCGAATTCCAACTTTTAATCAGAACCAAATTAACCAATGAAAGGAAAAAACTAACTGTATTTGAAAACTCAACCATGAGTCATTTCGATCTTCTAGTTCTTGAGGGATATCGAAATGGTTTAAGGTAACAAACGGTTGTATGCCTATATATACAAACAATCATCTACTGATCATATATGTATATAATTCTTAATAATTAAGAGGCAATATTTCAATATCCAAACTCCAGCATTTGATGTTTGAATTCTCAAAAATCAATATTCAACAATTTTGGTCATTTGGTTATTAATAACACAACAATTAGAGTAGGTCATAATTTAAAATTATAATGAAAATATTTAATTTGAAAGATAATTTATTATTCTCAATATCTGACATTTAAATACTGATAGCCAACTGTCAATTCGAATTCTTTGTCTTATATATCTCATTTTTATCTTATATTTCTCTTTATGTGACATATTATATTTTTTTTTACAGTCAACAATTTTTAATAAATAATGTGATATATAAAAAGAAATATAAGACATTGAATGAAATATATAATAAGACATAAAATTCGGACCAACAAACCATGGCAAAGAGATGAACACACCAAGGACAGGAATCACCATTCAGCAAAAGAGCATCAATAAGTTTGTTGTAAAATTTAATTCCTTCGGAATTGAACTCCCCAAATCTACCCTCTGTAATTGAAATCCATACATAGATTTATATGCCTATCTGAATAAAATTATACCAATAAACAAATGAAAATTTGAAATTATAATTAAATAGATAATTAATTCTATTTATAGTTACTTGGGAGGACTCTGGACCATGATATAGAGAACCTGTATGAATTCACCCCAAGGGAGTGTATTAGCTCTCTGTCTTCCTGTCACACGATATGCAAGGACTTTATCAGAAAATTTGCCATATCACATTGATGACTAATTTTAATATTTTTTTTTTATCTTGTTATTTAACGATAAAGTGGTATTATAAATAAATTATCTTAATAATTAAGTCCATATTTTCAATATCATCAAATATAAATTACATTATAATTAAGGATATGATATAAATCGAATTATATTAATAAGATGGATAGCGTATATTATTATTGTGCTATTAATTTACTGATCGAGTATTTATATAATAATATAAAATATTAAGAGATAACATCTTGATGGTTTTTTTTTTTCTTTTAAAGAATTTTTCCATTAGAAAAAAATCGGTAGTCAGGTAGTTAGACTTTTGACTGCCTTCATTTGAGATAACATTAATCAAACAAGGTGAAGCAATAGCTCCCAATAAAGTTACAACTTTTGCTGTTTAGTATCTTAGACTATTAGGTTTGGAATAGGTCAATTAACCAAAATTGTTATGCCACAACTGCAAGTCAACACCTTGACAATTCCTTAATTCTAGTCTCTAGATAAGAAAATGCTCAATTATTCTGCTTCTACAGTCATTTTTTGAAAATAGAACTCAACTAAATTAATGTATTATTTTAAAACTTTCATTTTAATTTAATATTGTATAAATATAATTGGGTTAATTATTATTTCCCTTATAAAATTACTTAATATATTAAATTATCTCTGACTTTTCAAAAATATATTAACTATCCTCTGATGAATGTCATAATATACTACTAGATCTTTCTGTTTAATTTTACCGTTAATCAATCGTTATTGATAAGTATTTTATTTTTAATTTTATTATTATTTTTGACAATGTAATGCCAAGCATGGTGAGTCTGAGCCACCCAACAAAAAAACTATTTTATTAATTTATAAAAAAAATTCCATATATCCTACTTAAATCCAAATTTTTATATAGTTTCGGTCTATCATGATTAATTTTTTAAAAATTTTTATATTTATATAAAAAATTTTAATTCTTGACCCATTTAAAATTAATTTTCTGGTTTTGTGATTATCTTTGTTAAGAAAATTAAATGGTTTATTGTTTTTAGGATTAATGAGGATTATTAATTAGCTCAAATTGAGAAAAGTCATGATCTCTTTCTATATATTACCCTGTATAAATTAAAGTGATCATCAGCTACATCGCCATTGCTTTCATCCTTGATTTTTCTTGAAATAATCACGGAGAATTATCAATATTACTTAGCTAAACAAGCAAAACTATATTTTAAAAAATATATAATTTATTTTTGTATCATATAAATATAAATATATTTTGAAATGAGTTGTTATCTGTATATAAAATATAAATACATTGCTTTGCCGGCTAAGTTGATTTAAGATACTCCATAGACCTTCTATATGTGTGAGAATACATCCCAATTGCTGAGGCCCTTGTTGCCTTCTAAGAATGCTCCTTCAACCTGCTGGTTCCAATTTAAAAAGGAAATTATCAATGCTATGCATTTGTCTGAAACAAATGTTAATGTTAGGGCATACATCATATATATTGCTAGTATTTTATGCAGTTAACCAAATCCCATTTACATATAATCAGTTCAATAAATATACATACAGGGGGTGGTGGACATATAAATTTTAGAAAAAAGGACACGCTATTTAATTTTAGGAAGAGGGTACTTTTTTTCATATATTATTTTTCTTGCAAAATTAAAAAAAAAAAAAAAAAATGAAGAAAAGTGAAAAAGAAAATGAAGGAAAGAATAAGAAAGTGAAGGAAAATATGATTAAATAATATTTTATTAGGTATTAAAATATATATTGCTGATGGAATTAGAATTTTTATTGTTAATGGATAATGAATATATTGCTGACATGTCCAATATAATTTATATTTTATTATGTGTCATTAAATAAATAATCATCAATTAACTAATAGTCTAATCCACAGAAACTGAAAGTTGTTATTGTTGATTTCGTAGAAGGATTGTAAAAGAGGTTAATGTTATTGTTAATTCCAAGCTGGAAATGAAATTTCTTGTCAAGCTATCACCAGCAAGAGAAAATATTAGATAAAATCAGTTTGCGTAATTAAGAGGAAATTAAGGGGAAAATCTTTAATAAATAAGTGTTATTATTATATATATATGTGTGTAAATTTTTTTATTTTTTTAATTAATTTTTTTAAAAAAATTTTAATTAACTCTTTAATTTGTTATTATATTAAATTTGGCCCCATTCTAATAAAATTTTCTAACTCCGCTTATAGATAAATTTAAATTATCATCTTATCATTCTCAATTTACACTCTGTCCTTTGATTAGCTAATAGAAAAAAAATAATTTATAATTTCTCTAGCTAGCAATTATCTGCAAGATTGAAACTAGTTATGACTTGATAATTAGGATGTAGATTCAACTCACAATTCACAAATGGACCATTTTTTTAATTTATAATTTTTGTGGTTATCTTGGCTAATTCTATGTATGAATATGAGCCATGTGTCATCTTAATCCTTATATTGCAAGAAATTTGATCATTTATTTTTTAATTGCATGTATATACATATATCATGATAATAATTAGATGAATTACAATATGTTTTCAATTTTCTTTCTTTTAATTTTATGATTGTATCATCGTTAATAATTAATTAATGATGATTATGATAAAGGCTTTTTTTTTTTTCATGTAGAACAGAACATCTCTCTCAGAAAAAATATTGAACATTAATTGTTTGTAATGCCTTAATTATATAGTAATTTTGAAATTAAATTAAACCCCAACTAATTTACCTTTTTTAAGTTTTAGTAGGGATGACAATGGGGTGAGAAATTTCCGTTTTTCGTGGGAATTTACCTCGAACGAGATGGGGATTCTCCAACTTGTATTCCCATGGAGATGGGATGGGAAATATTTTTTTCCCGTTAGTAGGGACGGGGAGTATATTCCTCACACCGTGGGGATCCCATCCCCGTCCCTGTGGGGACCCGTTATTATTCTTGATTAATTATTATATTTATTTAATTATTCCTTATATAAAATTATATATATACATATATATATATATAAGGAATAATTTGCTTAATAAATAATTCTTATGAGATTGTTGGACTTTATTGAAAACACTTATTAGATTAAATTTGTTTAAGTACTCATAATTTAATATATGCTGTATTTTTAATGTTTTATTAAAAAATATTACCGAATATTTTTGATGTATTAAAATATTTATATTTTAATTATATTTGATTGATATTTTGTATATTTGAATTTATTAATATTTTCTAAATAAATTTTTTTATATTTTTAACTATTATTTATGAATTTTATAAATATAAATAAATTTAGTAATACAAAATTTAAACGGGAAATGGGATCCCCACGGGAAACGGGGATGGGGATGAAAACTAAATTATCCTCATATGTAAAATGAGGACGGGGATGAGAATTTCCCGCTAAGGCAGGGGTGGGGATGGGGATGGTTCTCCCGCCCACGCCCCGCCCCATTGCCGTCCCTGAGTTTTAGTTAACTAAATGCTCTAATTAAGGTTTCAGTTCAATATGTGACCACCTTAAATATATATATCCATTGTCACTAAATCAATACTCATTAATAATTAAATTTCTCTAAACAATTGTTGAGTTCAATTTTTAATATATGTTTTTGGATGAAATAAAAGTTGATAAAAATTTAATGTCATATAATCAAAAATAAAAAGTGATATCACCTTATTTATAATATAAATATATATATATACACAAAGGAACTTCAGTAAAACAAAGGTAATAACAACATACCAACATATTGGCAACAGAGACATAATTATAAATAGATTCAAATGAGTTTGAATTATTTTAATAAAAAAAATTATTAATTTATATAAAAAAAAATTATTTAATCCATTCAAACTCTATTTTTTAATAGAATTAATTTTTAACTCACTTAAAATTAATTTCTTATCTTTATTGTGATTGGCAATCTAGTACTACGTCTATTTTTTTAAGCTTAAAAAATGACGAGTTATATTTCTATGTAAAAAATAAAAGCAGGAGGTGTATTGACAAAGTTAACATGATTTAAACACATTTTATATCTATCTCATTCCCGTCATAATTTATTTTATTATTTTAGAAAATACGAAGATATATCTCTATAGGAGTACAAGGATATAAATTGAAGAATGACAATGGTGATGTTGAACAAGTCTTTTTTAAAAAATATATAAAACTTCTACCTTTTAATATAAAAAAATTTGCTACATGGCTGTTCAAATTTTATTTTATTTTCCTTTTGTTTTACTTTCGTGGGGAAAGAATTCAATTCCAACGTACAAACTTGACTTTGATGCAGTATGTTGAAGTTTGATAAGCGACCTATAAAATAAAGTTGGCAAGATCTATGGATTCTTCTGAATCGAATCGACAATTCAGCGATGAATAAAGATTTTAATGCCACGTCCGCATATTACAGTTGTTTTGTTCATCATCCCTTTCCAATTTCTAATTCAGTTAAAGAAAAAATCCGAGGAAGAAAGAAAACTAGCAAGTTCCAATGGGCCAATCAATATCTTAAGAAGCCCAAGCAATAGATTCACCTTGATCGCAGCTCAAGTCCAATGAGAGTTGGGCTAATTATATATACAACCAAAAAAAAAAAAGAATCCACTATAAAGAGCCGAAGCTATCTGAAGCCAATACATTATCTTCCCGCCACTTTTTACTCAATTCAGTCTTGTAAATCTAACTTCCAAATTCAACCCCAAAATGCCATTCTTCCAATGTTTTAAATAATTAAAAATTTGATGGAAATTAAATTAATTAAATAAAAAAAAATTAATATATATATATATATGTATAAATAATTTGATATTTATTATATATATAATGAAAATAAATATAATATAATTGTGATTAAATTAAAAATTTTATATAAAATAATATTTTTTATAGTGTTAATCCAATTATATTAAATTAAAAGTTATGTATATAATAAATTATGGACATCCACTTGCTCAAACAACTATTCACTTAATAGGATAATATATAACAAAATCACGATTTTGATATCAGGTAAAATTAAAATGAACTTTCTGAAATTTTTTTAATTTTTTTATCCAAAATAACGTTATTTTTATTTGATAAAAAATATATTTTTGATAAAAAAAAAAAAATCCGCGTAAATTGAAAAATTAATTCGGAGATGGATAAATGAGATCGACCGAATCAGTACTTAATTCGGTTCGACCGGCCGGTCTGGTCCAGTTTTGATAACCATGCATTCTTCTACTTTGCCCTCACACTCTGTCTTCTTGTTCTTCTTTTCCTCTCCCTCTCAATCCTCCTGTTTCCCTTCACCATCACAAACTCCACTTTCTCTCTCCACTTCTACCATTCTCCAAGTCTTTATTTTCACTTTCTCTATCGAAATCTCATATCTGCTTCTCTTCACTCCAGACCGTGAAGATATCCTCTGGCTCCGTGAGGAACAACGATGGCTTCGCGAGGAGAAGCGAGGGCTACGAGAAGAGCAGCGGTGGATTCGTGAACGTGAATCTCTCCTTTCTGAAATTCAATCGCTCAAACTCCAAATACAAGTTCCGGAGAAACGAATTTCGGCGCAAGATGTGGAGTTTTTACCAAAGGAATCACTAGCCAATATTAGGGCTTTGTTGCAGGTTTTGATGGAGAAGAATCGGATTGCGGAATGCGCATCGGTTTCGAGTCCGATTGTGTTGGAGAAGGTAGAAGATGTGAAAAAGGACATGCTAAGGATTTGGAGAAAGAGGATGATAAGGCGATGAAAACATCAAGGAAAGCAAGCGAAGGAGACGAAGTGCGAGAGATGCAGGTGCGCTTGCAATACATAATATTCTTCTATGAATATTATACACAAGGCGAGTTTGCTTTTATTTGTTTATTTTATTTATTCCTTGATTTTTTATTTTTCGAATTTAAATAAAATTGTGCATAAAAAGACAAGAAAACAGAGTTAAAAGTAGGATTATGATCAGTATATTGATATTTAAAATTCTGTGAAATGTAATGTTTGTAGTGATCTGACAGAGGAAAAGGTATATTTAAGTTTTGATGAAATTAGTAGTGTTTTTGGTGCACTTAAATGATATAACATGGTAAACAAATGAGCAAACTCAATACATTTAAACTATTGTGTGCATATGCCATTTTGTATATTACCCTACAAATCACATAATCAGAATATAAGATTACTTGGCCCACACCAGAAGCTAAAGTGAAGAATAGATGGCATGTAAAAATATGTACGTCTGATCTGTGCTATTTTGGTTTGTAACATGCAAAAACGTATTCTATAGTTAGATTTTGGACCTGGAGGATATATACGAGGATTTGAATTGCTTTATGCATTCACGTGTATTTTATATGTAAATTTTTAGGCCATAATCATGGGCGAAGTCAGGAATAAAAATCGCAGGGGCCAGAAATGAGTGAAACTGGAGAGAGTAAGAAGAAAATTTCAAAGCATTATGATAGTCAATGTCTCATATATACTGCAAGCTTTTCTTTTGTTTTTATGAGAAAAAAAAAATACTTCAAAAAAAGATATTATTAATAGGCTAACTAATAATATATTATTGCTAAATTAATAAAAGAACAAATATGTATATATATTATAAATCAAATATTTCTAAAAAATTTCTCATAAATTAATAAATTTGTACTAACTTAAATAAAACTATATATTTTATTCTTATCAAATAATTTAAATATTATTATTTAATTAAAAATAGTAGACGGACATTGTTCCCTAAATAGTTCTCCATCTCCTAAAATAATTTTTATACTCCTATTTTCATGTAACTCATTACTATATAATAAATGTAGGTTAATTAACTTAAACTAATATTAGGAAATATCCATTTAGAAGTCAAAAAAGAAAATTTTCATAGAAAATGTGTAGACGTCCACATACTTGAGTAGATGGCAATGCAGGAGACAAACACGTGTACTTCTCATTATCTTTATACACAATCTACATGGCAGTGTATAAATATTTATGTTACGTTTCAACACATGCCTTATTATGCCATTTTACAAAGCCATTATCTACATATACACTAAGCTACTGGTGGATCGGGGGTGGCCATGGCCCCATATCCGGTCACCATGTAGCTACGCCCCTGGCCATAGTAATTGGAGCTCAGCAACTAGGGTTGCTGCTGTAGTTGTATTTGTCATTAACATTATGATGCAAGCCGTCTGATTTTATGATTATTCACATTTACAAATGTCGTGTCATTATATATACACTGGTAAATGATGAAGCTCTTGAAGTAAAAGAAATCAGTGGTATTATCAAATTGGAATTGTATGGTATTTTGAAATGTGGAACATTGGCTACTAACTATTGTCAGATTAGATGTATCATAAATTTTTATTTGCATTGTTTCATTGCTGAATGAGATACTTTCAGATTTTTTTGGTCATGTTTTTATAGTTCTATTCCTGATTGTAGTTTTTTTTTTTAGTGTATATAGTAAAATCTCCAGAAAACAACTGTGATTGGGGATTTTTTGTAAAAAAAGCTCTCTGTTTTTCTTAATGATTTTTATAGTCTCTGCTCTATGCTGTAATAATTGTGTTGAATATGAATGACTGTATCTTATTTTGATTATTCTTCTGTGAACACATGCGTTATTCCAGGAAGCATGACAAAATTTGGGGTTTTACTCAGGGCAAGGAAGACATGGAATATTCTAGCTTCTCAAGTGGGACCGAACGTGCAGTGAAGACTCGGCAAGTAAATGTTAAATTTTCATTATATGTTATCTCATGTAGAGAAAAAGTTGTCAAGAATTATTAGGAATACTATTTTTGTAATGGTGTGATGTTCGTGTGAGCGTGCTGCACAACACACATGCTCATATATTATCTTGTGTGACATTTGGTCTATCTTAGCTTAAATGTTTGATTTAAAGTCAAACTAGTATATTTATGTGAACTTGCTTGATAGGCAACCATGGGTGCCCCAGAAGATGGGATAATGACTGCAGAACTCCTTGAAAGGTTATATATGGAGCAAAGAATTAAGGGGGGCACTAGTTCAAACATTACTATAGATCAGAAAGAAAGCACTGTAACAGTTTTACAGAAGGTTTGTTCAAATCACTTGATCCTTTTGGTGCAAAACTCCTTCATCAAGACAAAGATTTCCTATTTTGAAGGAGTGGCATGTAAATCCTTGATTCCTTGTACTTGAGATTTTTCTTTGGAAATGACATTAAGAATTATGGTCTTTGAGATTCCCTTCAGACTTCAGAATTATATTTTGGGCATAAGAGTGATAAAGTGAACTTAAGACTTCGTTTGTTGACAAGAATTGAAATTGGAATTGAGAATTTCAATTTCAATTCTAATTCTCTAAAATTAGAATTCTGTTGAAATTGTAATTCTAATATTTATTTCATACAAAAAATTGAAATTGAAATTGAAATTAAATAAAAAATTAGTGACGATAAAAGTGCTTGTTTGAGTTGGAAGTGATAATGAACTACTGGGGTAACGGTAGCGGTGAGGGTGATGGTGGATCATTGGCGGTAGCGGTCCAGCGAGTCATTGTCACCAGAAGTGACGGTCCGGCGAGTTATCATCGCCAGTCATGATCGTCATGCGGATCATCGTTGCCGAAAGCCCGTCGCCGGCAATAGTGGTGGTGTTGGGAGTGGCAGTGAGAGAAATGATTATAGTGGTAATTATGGAATTGTAATTTTTATAAGTTGAGAATGAAATTGTAGAATTGATTTTTTAGTTATATTATAATTTTATAAAATTATAGTTATAATTCTAATTCTAATTCTAGGTAGTTACTAAATATTTTTAATTTTAATTTTAATTCACTCTCCAAACGGAGTCTAAGAAGAAAGTGCCTGCCTGCCTGCCTGCCTTGGACTTTTAGGATAATATTTGCTGCAGACTGTGAGGACCAAGCAGCACTCTTGCTGGATCTTTTAGGTGATCAATTTTCAAGAAGTTATGAAATAATGCATCTAATGTTATAATTACTGTATTTTTTTGGGGAAGCATTTAGAGAACGTTATTGGCAATCTTGCTGAAGGTCAAGATTCAGAACCAAATAACTGGACAAGTAGCTGTGATTTTGACTAGGGAACTGGTGAAATAATGTTCCGAATCATTTTGACTGATTAGTTGTGCTGAATGCCGACTCATTTTTCCGCGCTTTCCTAGAAATGTGAATCAGTAGTCGTACTCAGGTCCATATTTAATGCTATACTTGTATGCATGTCAAAATAGAGCAGGCAAAAGTTGCCTGTTAATTTTTTGATATTCTTGGAATCTCCATTGATCACATGATACTGTGTGATAATCCATATCTCCACACATCACTATTTAGCTTATGACATGGATTTTTAGGATTTATCTTATGTATACTAATTTTTAACTTCGAATACAAATTTATAATAATTTCAAGTGAATATATGATATTTTATTTAAAAAATACTGGCTTTTATTGGAAAAAAAGTCACAGAACAAAGACCTTTCTAATCATCTTATTGTATCGCTATACGAACCCGAAAATGTTGCATTCAACCAATGTAATCACACTTCCCCTCATGTTTTATAGATTTGTTTTAAGTTTGCTACCAGCAGTAACACGCCTAGTCAATGAGCGCATGGTCACAAATTCCTCAGCAGCAGAAGGGTGTATTCCCACCTGTAGGTAAAAGGTGAAACAGAACTTTTTAGTAATCCAAAGTAGGATTTTTCTTAACAGTGAAAGCAATCTCCAGAAAATTCCTTGGGCACCATAACTCATCAGAAAAGAAGAGCTTACCGTGCTGTCAAATTGCGCCTTTGTCGCTCCACATTTCAATGCAACAGCCATTCCCTGCAAACAATTCGAGAGGTTAAATTTGAAGTTGAATTGGCATAAAGAACACAATAATAATATAAAACGACTTCAGAAGACAATAATGAGTTAGAATTTGGCAAAAGTCATACTTCCATTGCTGAATTAAGCTCAATTTACCCGCAATGACAAATTCAAACAATTCTTTGATGCAAAAAGAAGAAAAACCCAAAAACTACCATTATTTTACGTTGATTTTTTAACAAATTATTTGTCATTAAATAACAATACTAAGATTGTCTCGGAAATGGTTTTCAACATATTAAGCTACTTATTCTACAATGATATGGAGTTATCGTTATTCAAAAGTTCAACACTTTGACCAAAGGCCGAAGAATAGGCGCAAGATAATTTTATCACAAAACCATCCATAAATCTAAATAAAAAAGGACATGTTACCTGTATAATTTCAGGAGCATCTGGCCCACACATGGAAGCCCCAAGAACTTTATCCGTCTCAGCATCGACAACAAGCTTCATCAATGTCTTCTCTTGCCGCCTATAATCGAAGACAAAAGCATATGAAAGTAGCTCAAAGAAACATATCAAACATACAACACATAGGAGCTCAAATTAACTGAAGCTACTATTCTGTATCAGTACGAGCATCCAATCTACTATATTGGAATAAGATATTTATAATTTTACACCAATTTTCAGCACTTGATTTACATAAAATAAGAGCTTAGTTGATTCAGTTTTACATCTTCAGATGCATTTTCAAATAAAGAAGTTCAATTCACAATTGTATTTCTTTCATACTCATGGTCAACCCATGCTCAATGTTCGTACTGATTAGCTGTTCTTTTGTAGTATTATAACATGTCTTTAAAAAAATTCCTATTTGTAGCACATACCCGGAGATAGTATTCTTCATAGGATTGAATGTTGAAGTGAACACCAATATATCATCTTTTGCTTGCTCTGTTGCCTGCTCTTCACTGAGGCCTACTACAGACAGTGGTGGTATGCTGCAAAGCATCAAATCACCCATGCTTAAATTCAGAATGGATGAAACATAAGCAGTAATGTTCCAATAGCCTTCAAACTTCTAAACAGAAAAAAGTTCATCCCACTCAAAGCAACAGGTTAGTAATCTTCTAAATAGAAAAAAGTTCATCCCACTCAAAGCAACAGATTGGTAATTACTAACAAATAACACTATTTATCAACTGTAGCTTTAAATCCCAACACGGAAAAAGCATCAGCAAACTAAGGCGAAGGAAAACAAGACGTGATCACGTACAAAACATGAGGTACCTGACATGCTGTTTTAATACTTCAGTCTTCAGCCTCAATAATGAAATTTATCTCCAGAAACTAAAAGATACAAATGCCATCTAAATGCAGAACATGACTTCATGCTACTTCATGGGAAGATACAAAATTAATCAACTGATTAATTAAATTAACTAACAATATCTTATTAACCAAATGCGCCACAACATGAGAAATTAAGTAAATCAAATGCACCAATATTAATCAAATGCTTCAGAACATTAGAAATAAGTTAAATCATACAGGTTTGACTTGTAGCCTTCCTCCAGTTTTACATCAAATATTTCTACAGGTTTAAATGGAGATATGAGTCAAAACTCCTCAAATTTCAGTCATCTCATCTATTTCACCTCAGAAATTAATATGCGAAGACTACAGACCTCCATCATAAAGTAGCCCTTACACTGTGAGAGTTCCTTATGGTGCCCAAGTGTTTTAAGATGCATCAAAAGCACCGACCACTAAAGAAGTATAAATACCAAACTCCAAGTTCCAATCAAAGAAGCGGCAGTGACTACCTTTGCTCATTCATCAATGCGCAGAGACCTTGCCAACAGAAATTAGAAGCTTTCTATTTCTATCTTGGCTGGTTGGCTGCTTGCAAAAGATAAAAATGAACAACTCTGATCACCGCTCAATAGGTGCAGTCTACAAATATGCTTTAAAGATATCATTCTCATTGCTCACCGTGACAACAAAAACAAGGCAGCAAAGATTTCAAAAAGGACCCATAACAGAAGCTCATAATTGAAAAAAAGACCTATGCAAAATCAGATGTTATTCCGATTGAAGTTATGGATATAAGAAAATCTAAAACCAGGACCAATTATTCTGGACCCTATGAATAAGTTTTCAAGTTTAAAAGGAATTTATGAAAAGGTTGGAAAAACCAAGTGTTCCAAAAGAAGATAAACTATTACCAAAAAACGGCACATGGTATATTGGTATAGTCTGGTTTGCAAGGTTGCCCACCAAAAACAGTTTTCTGCAAGCAAAACAAGTGTAGGAACATGGAACATCATACAATTTATTTTTGAGAAAAGCAGTTCAATGGGAATTAACAAAAACGAATAAAAGAAGGAATACTCCATGGAACACATACTGCAAAGCAAGTACTCTCCATTAAGGCCACAGGGGTAAGATTCATTCGGTTTGTAACATCACCAACAGCCCATATACTAGGTACATTGGTCCGTGAGTACTCGTCAACCTGAAGATGAAAGTGAATAAGATGAGAAACGTTATAACTTGTGCAAATGTAAAGAATATTATATATTAAATGGCACAAGTGCAATGCAATGTCACTACAGTGCTCAATAACTCACAAATAGAGGGAAAAAATCCCATTAGACAAAACAACAAGAACAATGATTATTTAATATTATGCGAAACCAATGATACACCACCAAGTACACACAACCTGCAAGCAGCTGAATAGTTAGATCAGTTGCTTCCACTACCACTAGTAATCATGACTGAGTGAGTTTCAACATATAAATTATAAGCGAACTAGATTGAAGGCCTTATGCTTCTCAAATCTTGATAGCGATCAATGAGGTTGTGATATCCCTCCGCAAAATGGTTTGAGGTCTCAACAACCCTAAGCAGGCTCACCATTGATGCTCTCATAATGACCACCCAACATACAATACATGTATTAAAATTGAAATTGAAGTACTTGAGTTAAAAACTTGCAAAAGTGTTTCAGTTTCCTAAAAACTTGGACCATGTTCACAGAAATGAGAGAGTGATTTCAATACTTCAACCACAGTGACAAAAAGTGTTTCATACACACATTTTTTTACAGAAATTCAGAGTTTGCTTTCAGCACCTCAACCAACCATAGTAAGAGTTGTCTCTATATGAAGCCAAACGAAACACCCTCACAGAAGGTTATTAAAAAAGAAAACACTAATTGTCAGCAGCTGCATATGTGGACACAGTCCATCTACATACAAAGGAAACCTTACTTGAAGACAAAACTACACAGTCCATCTACATACAAAGGAAACCTTACTTGAGGACAAAACTAATTTTGAGATTTATGCCACTTGCTTGTGTGCTTAATTATAACATACAATGATAGAAACCAAAAGATAACAGAAGCGAAAGCTCACCTTAATGGCTCCTGTACTATTGAGCTCCACACCTGCAGCTTCCAAGTTTAACCTCTTTGTATTGGGAGTCCGACCTGTAATGAATTAAAGAAGAATAACGACATTTAAGGGGGTTAATGGTTCAGGCAGGCTGGGTTGCATGCATTATTACAGGCCAACCATACACGATAAGGTTTCTATTTTATCCCACCAAAACTGACTAATGAAATCTAAAAATCAGGCATGTTATTTCATTATTTAATCGATTTGGATCAGTTAAGTTGGTTCTCAAATTCCCATATTACAGTGCAGTCACATAGAAAATGATTTGAAACAAAAACTATTGGTGATTTCCAAGATATATAATCAAATTGCTTTTGTAAATCAAACTACTTTTTTGAAATGTAAAGAAAATTTCCATTACATATACAAACTAAAAATGCCTAAAATTCTATTTTAATCCAAAGGTATCAACATTTATTGAGAAATAAAAGAAGAAAAGAAAAACACAGATTAACTTTACATTCTTCTTGTGGATTGCAACCAATTACCTGGAATAGTAAAATAAATTGACTATGCACTTTTCATTTTGATTCAACAATCATAAATGAGATATCTCTTAAAAGAAACAAAAGATAGAGATGAAACAATATATAAAGATCGCATCACAAAAGAGGATCAGGATATACGAGTTAGGTCAGTGAGGAAGGACAGATGGAGGGGGACTGGCAGGTGATAGTTTTGATGGAGCCAGACTGCTATGTGTATATATATATATGAGAAATGACAATGTTTTAGGTAAACTTGGCTTGATATTTTTCAGATCAGTTTGGTCTTTACTGAAATTTTTTTGTCTAAAACCTAATCTGAACTGACATTAGCCAGGTTATTTCCTCCACCCACACCCATTCTATGACAAATTAAACCCAAAATTTTTTATTGGTTTTCTTCAGGTTACAGGGTTGATTGAACAGACCTGCTGCCATTAATACAACTAATCACAACAATATCAAGAAACATTAAACAAAATTATAGAGGGGGAACTTGCATTAGATTGAGCATTGAAAACAAAAAATTAAAAATAATGACTAGGTACAATGCTGCTTAACGGTGAAAATCTTTTGTGGAAACAAAATTTGTTATCCCATTACTCATCATTTTAACAAGGAATTAAAAACAATCTCTAAAAGAGAGTTGCTTTAAGCCCCTTTATTCCTTGTGATTTCAATCTAGATTGTCCATTCCAAAACATAGAATATTTTCAATCTGGTGGAACATGGAAGAGGATTCACTTTTTTTTTTCCCTTACTTTTTAGATCAACAGTGATAGGGCCAAGATCTCCAAAACTGAGATGGAAAGATGAATGAATTCACAATGAAGAAAATTACCAGAGTGGAAATAGAATAAGGAGATAAAGGGTGTAGTTGAAGAAAAACAAAGGAATTGACAAATAACAAGATCTCCTTGTGATTTCAATCTAGATTGTCCATTCCAAAACATAGAATATTTTCAATCTGGTGGAACATGGAAGAGGAGGATTCACTTTTTCCCCCTACTTTTTAGATCAACAGTGATAGGGCCATGATCTCCAAAACTGAGATGGAAAGATGAATGAATTCACAATGAAGAAAAATTACCAGAGTGGAGATAGAATCAGGAGATGAAGGGTGTAGTTGAAGAAAAACAAAGGAATTGACAAATAACAAGATCTCCTTGTGATTTCAATCTAGATTGTCCATTCCAAAACATAGAATATTTTCAATCTGGTGGAACACGGAAGAGGAGAATTCACTTTTTTCCCCCTACTTTTTAGATCAACAGTGATAGGGCCAAGATCTGCAAAACTGAGATGAAAAGATAAATGAATTCACAGTGAAGAAAAATTACCAGAATGGAGATAGAATCAGGAGATAAAGGGTGTAGTTGAAGAAAAACTAAGGAATTGACAAATAACAAGATCTCTTCAAGAGCAAATGCCATTAAGAGATTTTATTTTATTATTTCTTTTCCTATTTGCATTCATTTTATATTATTTATTATTTTTTTAATTTTGTTATTTATCTATTTTTTTGTTGTTCCCTTTTTATATTATCTGCTAAAGCACCTGCCAATATTGAGAAGAATTCTACCCAATATAATGCTAATTCTGGGAGTCAGTTGGCCCATTTTATCCATCTGCCCCCTATTTGATGCACTTTGCCTAACTCATGGTTTACTATCCAAGCTTAAAATATAATTATATGGCTACCAAGCACGAGTAAAAATGACATTTTGGTAACATTGCATGAAACATGAAACAATCTTCTTAAAAATAAATACAATTTAATCGGGACTGTGCTTACCAGTAGCAAAGAGCACAACATCTGCCAAGAACTCTTCTCCATGATCAGTAAAAACTTTTATCCCATTTTCAGTTTTGGTCAACTGTATTACAGGTGCTATCAGTTATAAATCAAACAGTCTGAATTGGAAAAACATGAACATATTGCAAAAGGTGGAAACATATAAGATGAAATCAAAACTGATGCATGTGGCACAGCATCAATGACAAACCCCAACATATAGTAAGTACCTGTGTCAAAGTTGTCCTAGGGTGCAAATTTATTCCCCTGCCTTCCAAATTTCTTGCAACCACTGCTCTTATTTCATCATCAAAACCTCTGTATGGATAATTGCAGGCAGAGTCAACATAAAATTAGTCAATAATAAACTTAAGATAAAATCAAAAGTTAGCACACTAGAACATTTTGAAGATCAAGTCCCTTGAACTTTCAAATTAGCAAACCAAACATGAAAGCTATAATTATAACCTTAATGGTGACTCCTTTCTGAAAACTAGGTCCACAGTAGCACCCATGCCTCGCCATATTGAAGCAAACTCAACAGCAATGTACCTAAACAAGAAAAGGTAATAATCGTGCAAAGTCATGGACATGCTAAACAAAAAAAATAAATAGTAGACAAGGTAGAGCTTTACCCTCCACCAAGCACAACAGCACGCTTGGGCATATCTTCCAAACTCAATGCCTCATCAGAGGTTATAGCTAGCTCCTAAATTATCGAGAAAATAAATAAGACAAGAAAGAAAGCAAAGAAATTGCATTCATATTCAAAACCATCACCTATCAGAAACAAGTTATATACATGCTTAGTTTTGATTATTGAACAAACTAATTTCAAATTAGTAAATTTCAGCAGTGCTAAGAAGTCAACATGCATCCAGCCAAGAAACTAAGACTGGTTGCAAGAAGAGAATGGCCTTATTCAACATGGTTATTTATTGACTGAGAATAAAAAAAAAAAAAGTGTGAAGTACTGAAGTTCAACAATAAATAAACTGAAGCTTGAAACCAAATTTGCAGATTTCAACGGAATCTATTGACCTGCCAATAAATTCCACTACCTTATGGGCCCATGCCAAAATTAAAGTCTCTTAATCTTAAATTAATATACACCTTGCCAACACCACTAGTTATCTATCCTAGGAATAAAAGTATAAAAAAATAGAAAAAAAAAGGAAGATAGTATAAAACTTTGAATCAAATGCATACATGCATACATGTGTGTTCCCATATGGATTTAGACATTTGCATTGATGGATGCATTATGCCTATCAAAGAATATGTGATCATGCAAAACAGTATGACCACATAATGTTAGTAAATTTTCTAGGAACAGTGTGAGGTAGACCGCAGAAATAAATTATAGAGTAAAAAGTCAAAACCGTTAACTACAATTTGATTGCAGCAATTCAGAAAATCAACCATACATCAAGTACCAATCATAAATGAAGAGAACCAAGAAATCAACCTGCCCAGGAATATTAGGACGTTGAGCTCTGCTTCCAGTTGCAATCAGTATGTGCTTTGCCGAGTAGCTCAATTTAGTGCCATCTAGTTGTGTCATTTCAACTTCATTAGGACCAATAACTTTTCCCTCTCCTTCAAACAGTTTAACCCCAGCATTAGACAGTAACCGCTTGTAAATTCCATTTAACCTGGTTATTTCATCTGTCTGCAATTTTGACAAACAGAAAAGATAAACAAATATACAAAAGCATTCACAAATCCATTTTAATTTATTAGCAAGACTTGGCCAAGATTAAAGTAATTCGACACTTCAGGAAAAAAAATTTAATAGGAGTAGAAAGTAAATCTAATGCAGTAAAAATTAGAATTCTCCCAAACGGAAACATTAAGACCCAACTGTGCACATCAACACCCTGTGTTAACAAACACTAGTCCACATGGAGCCTCGTACTCCAAACTTGTTTAAAGGTAAAAATGAAACTAAAATTACTGCAAACTAAAAGCTTAGAGCCAAAGTTTGTACTGATAAGAAGGCTGGCCAAATTGCCAATTCCATTTGAGCCCCTAACATGACCCAAAGATTCCAGTCACCATTGCAATATCCAGATTCAAGCAGACCATGCACAGGTACATGGTCCAAGTCCTTTATAATTAATGCTTTGATTTGAATCAAGAGAAGAGTCTCAAATGGAAAGGAAAAAGAATTTATTATTTCTCTTTGGGCTTTTAAACAAGAAGGGGGAAGTCAAGACAGTTGGATTGGAAGTTTAAGGAAAATAAATCCTGCAGGATCCCCTGCAACCCCTCCAAAAAGATAGGTGAATCTGAAAAGGGAAAAAGAAAAAGTACATTTTTTTCATCAAGTAATTGTCACATTTTAATTTGATTTTCTTCCACAATTAGTTGACAAATGAATGGAAGGAAAATAGAACTAGATAGAGATCCTACAAGATTATGATGCTTACCTTCTTCTGCAACAGTTTCTTCCAGTTGAACTCCACGTTTTCATTTATTTCCCACCCAAAATTCTGGGCATCCTACATAATCAGTAGCATACATCCATTAAACCATTTAACATTAACTGTCAAACTAACACAAACACAGAATATTTATTAACATTCAAAAATATAAAACAAAAGCACATAGAACATAGCAATAGGATCTAAGATCTGAGCATAACTGCATCCACACATGGATTTATTTATTTCCTGATATATGTCCATACAAGAACAATTTTATTGGATAGATGGCAGCAGAATAAGAGAGCATGAAACGAGTATGCTAGGTAAATATTTAGTTAAAATAATCATTAATATGTTCCTTCCTTTGTGAATAGCAAATTCTGAAGTCCAAAAACAAAATTGCAAGAATCAAATTAACTTCAAAGAAATGTCAAATGCAACATGTCAAACTCCAACTGCAAGGTGAACTTAATATCTCCAAAAATAAACCAACTAGAGAATCATAACAATCAAAATATATTTCCAACGTCTACAAGCTCAAATAATGATGAAGAAGACTCTAAGAAAAAGAAACTGACCAAGTATTGAGACTTTCAACTAAACATTCAGTAAAAAATATAAATTCTAAAAATTTCACATACTCACCTCAATTTCACCACCAAAACTGGCTCCATACACTAAAATCTTCTTGGGAACACAACCACGGAGAACACATCTACATAAGAAAAATGCAAAAGAAAAGAAAAAAAAAATCAAGAATGTAAGCAAGTATGTTTCAGAAGTAAGAGAAATCAACTACAGTATGATCCATGGCTAATTTAATATCAAACAAACTATACAACGAGAGTCCATGTACTTGAAATTTTTATAACTAATATAATGGTTCATATAGCATGAATATCAATAACATGCCTCATTACTCAAAATTCATTAACTTCCAGAACATCACAAAATTTTCTACCAACATTCTTGTTATCTTCCTCTAAGAAACTTTATTTAGCACATTTGCAACCTTATCAAGAGTACTGTTCATGTACAGTTATGATATATTTTTCAATTTTTAATTTCAATGAACTTACGTTCCGCCAACTCCTCCAACCACATCTGAGCTGATTGGATGAAAAGGAAGCTCACAAATCCCCACCTTGAAACATGACATGAAAAATAATTAGCATAAAATAATAATTAGCCATCAAATACAAGTGGAATGAATAAACTGAGCTAAACAATAATAACTGTATCATTATCAAAAGTGAAAAAAATTCATGTTTTTTCAATGAAAATAATGCTATGTTGAGCGAAGATTAAAAAACGATTAATTTTTCCGATAGTAACATTAAATCACGACTTGCATATGGCAGATTTGTTTTTGTTCTCTTTCAGTAAATATAAAAACATACCTTAGCTCCATAGTTGGCTGAAAACCTAGAAGCACGAACACCACCACTTCCAGCTCCAATGACGAACAAGTCAAAATCGTATTGCGCCTCCTGTTCATTAGATTGGTTCAGCTCCCCATCGATAAGCACTTTCCTTGCCATGATTCTAAAATGAATTAAACTGAATGACAAAAAAGCAACCAAATAAAAAAAATAAATAAAAGAAGATATGCGCTCATATTTAAAGAAATTATAAAAAACCTAAAATGAAATGAAACACTCAAAATCCATAAAAGTAGCATTTCAGATAAAAATACATCTCAGTTTGTTTAGGTTTGGCTTCCTATAAAATCGATAAAAGAACAACCACCGTGTAGCAAAAATAAACAGTGAAGAAGATGAAGATGAAGATTCATTTTCCTGCATTTTCTAAGGGAACAAAAGTATCATACCTTTGAGTAGAGTGATTTTCTTCTTATTGGAGATCGATTTACGATTAGCTGAACAGAGGACAAGAGGAGTGCTTAGAGTTGAGGAGAAGCAAATGAAGATTTATGACAACGGTTTATTTTATAGTTTATGCGTGAGATTCACGTGGCGCTACCGCCACGAGATGAGACCAGTGGACAGAATGAAAAATGAGAAATTATTAAATTAGGTGAGAGTATGTTTTTTAATTGGATATATTTTCCCTTTAATTATAAATATAATTTGAAGAGGTATATATATATTTTTTAAATTTCTTATTAAAAAAAATTATTTATTTATTCTAAAAACTTCAGAAATTAGAGGAGTTTGATTTTGATTTTGATTTGTTTGGTTTCAAAGTGTGAACATCGATTCTCATATTATTATTATTATTATTATTATCATGATGATGAATTTAAATGGAATTGAAGTCAACTCGTGATTTTAATAGGAATGACAAAATGCAATCTTCGGGATATTATTATTAAAGATATCGGAAAAATGAAGTATGGTACCAGGTAGGAGCCGGGTTGGATATACTCGACTCAATTATAAAATTTAAAATTTAATTTGAATTTCGTGGAATATTTAAATTTAATTTAATTATTATTAAAAAATAAATTTATATATTTATTAATATTAAATTTAAATTTAAATATTTAATTGAGTTAAATAAATTATATTATAAAATATAAATTAAGTTTATAAATAAATTGAATATTATAAATTAGAATTCAATTTCATTCGTTACTCGGTATTTAGAATCGAGTAAATATTTTAAATTATAAATTATATATGAAGTGTTTTAATAAAAAATTTATTTTGAAAATAAAATTTTAAAAATATTATTTAAAAAAAATTAGAATGTTTATTTTTTTTTTAATCTTAAAATGATATTTTAAATTAATTATTTAAATACTTAAAAATACTATTTAATATTTTTTTAACTTTAAAATATATATATATATATATATATATATATTTCGTATATTCAAACACTTTTGTAATATGTATGCTTTTAAATGATATAATTAATAATTTCAAATAAAATTTTAGGAAAAAAAAGGGACTAATCAAACATAACTTCCATCTTTAATAATGCCCCAAACATTTACCCGTGGGCCGTTGCTGTCTCCGCGTGAGAATAGGAATGCACAATTTGAATACGCAATTATAAGTTTTATTTTCGCAAATAAACATGCCGCGAACCAATAAGGTAATGAGAAATTATCTAAAATGAATGGAGACCTCATTTGCTCAATTATTCGTCGATCGCTTAACTGTATTTGCTCAATTCTATAAAATCTTATAAGATAAATTATAAAAAAGAAATTCTCTAATAATTTGTAAATAAAATATAAATTAACTCTAAATTAATAAGATTATAAATTTAATCTTAATTAATTTTACTAATAATACTACACGTTATAATCAGAATACCAAATATAATTACAAAAAAATTTTGCTAAAAGAATTTATTTACCAATGAAATAAATCTCTTACCAATAAAATCTAAACACTAAATAAACTTTTTTTTTTTTAAGACTTCCACTTCTCTGAACTTTTCTTTACGATTGTCTTTGAAGCTCCAAAACTTTGATTAATCGATAAACATCCAAAACATATTTATAATAATAATTTTTTTTTAATGATAAAAATAGAAATTTATAAGAAATTCTGCAAAATTGAATCACGTTTCAGTTGACAAATTTCAAGTCCATTTTCGAACAAAATTTCACTGTGATTGTCTGCTAGCACACGTTGAAATCTGATTGCTCATACTCGATCCACAGTTTGCAAAATGGTGCAGCGAAAATGAGAAAAGGGCCACAATGATATCTCACTCTCCAATTTGGCCCTCTAAGGTAGAAAAAGGAAAGTACATGTAAATATGGCATGGAAATTATTGGAAAAATAGAACTTTAGGCCCTTCAGGATAAGGGTTCGAAAGAAACAATAACAAGTTCTAACCTTAGGTAGTATTTTTAGGACTACTTTCATGTGTTATGATTTATCATTGAAGCTTTTGATGGCCTCATCAATATTATCATGGAGGTCACTTCCAACTCTAAGAAATGGCCTTGAATTCTCTTCTTCTCTAAAATGTGGTTACTTATGGGGTGTTTGATAGAGCGATTGTTAAATGTGCGATTGGTATAAAAATGTGATTGTCAAATCGCCAATCGCTAAAAATAGCTTATTGCTGCTTATGGAATTTACCGATCGAAAAAATTTTTTGTTATAATCGGAGTTTTTAGTTGGCTAATCAAATAACACAAATTTTTTCAATTAGCAACGCGTATATTGACAATCGGCAATTAGAGGTGTTTAATTGACCAACCAAACAGCCCCTTAATCAACAAACATAGACATGTAAATATATTTGGTGATTTAACTTGGTAATAAAACAAAACCATTCTAAAATAATGTTAAGCAAAGGCGAATTCAAAATAAATAAATAAAAGAAAAAGAAAAAAGTAAAAAAAAAATAATAATAATAATATTTTATAGGGAATTAAAAATTTATTTTTTTTAAATAGATGAATATTATTATTAATTTTAATAAATCTCACGAACTAAATAATAATTTATCCTAAAAACTTTTAAGAATTAAAAGTAGAAAAGAAAAAAATAATTAAATAATATTTTATTAAAGATTAGAAAATTATTTTTTTAAAATAAGAATATCATTTTATTAATTTTATAAATTTTAAAAATTAAATAATAATTTTTTATTAAAAATTTTTCAAATGTGTCCCTTGTCCACACCTCCGTCCGCCTATGATGTAGGATTCAAATCTCAACATTTTATAATGAAATGTTAGGATTCAAATCTCATCTCCTAATGCTTAAAAGTTAAAAACAAGCATGCATTTGTTAAAATCGACATGGTGGGAAAACAAGTTTTAACTTCAAGGATCTTGATACATTTTAACCATTACCAAAGATGAAATCACACTCAGAGAAGAATAACTTAAGTTTGAATTGATACACTTAGATATAATTTAACAATAAATTAATATCAATTCTGCCAGAACACAAGAACACCTACTTTGAATGTCTTTTACATTATTAAGGACAAAACTCGAGGATCAGCACTGCCCGAAGGAAGGAAGGAACCTTGTTAGGATTTTAAATAATAATAATAATAATGAAAATTGAAGGGACATGCTAATTTCAACTAAAAATAAGTAAAAAAATGAAATTGTAAGGATCATGTTAAATTGACACTGGGATTAAAAGTTATTACAATTATGAGAGAGCAAGAGAACCATTTGGTAGAAAATCACAAATCCTTTTTCCCTACCTAACAAAAATGAAAAAATAAGCATCATTAAACATTATTCCTAAATCCCAAGTGGCGGTCTCCAAACTGCCTTTCCTTTTCACCAGCATATAGTTTGAGACAGAGTGTCATTTACAAGTCATCTTTAAACTGGAAATCCTGTTTCTGTCATAATTATTAATCATAAGCTGGCTACTAACAAAGTACATGGAAAAGTTAATTAAGGAGCAGAAACAATAGCTGCATCTGGGTATCAAACTGACTGTCATTTAAAACTTAGAAAAATGATAGGATGTCCACTTCCCATCCACGCTTATCTACTTTTGGCGGTGAAAAGTTTCAATGCTTCCTTGTGTTTTTTAAAACCCCTTGTTAAATGAGGTTTTACAATGAAAACAAATCAGAAATTCGCAAGAATCCCACAGAACAGCAACAGATACTAAACAGCGTTAAAAACTATTCATTTCTATTTTTAACAATACTCGAATGTAATTTTAGGGAGTATAACGTACCAAGGTCTGTCAAGTAATTTTTAGATGGCCTCATTCTTTCAACCAGGACCTTAATTATCTTGCATATAATTCAAGTGTTCAGCTCGTACAGATACAATAAGAAAACTAAAAAGATGATTTTTATATAAAAGAATTGTACAAGAAATTCTATTGAATGACAAAGAAAGACTCATCTATACTTGTATAAACTGACTACCAAGTTACAGCAAGGCTTTTATTGCCTGCTGTAGCAAAGAGTGACTTCTCCCATATCATCATCCAGCTTTCTTCTTCTGGAGGAGGGTTTGGGGAAAGCAACAGAAGATATAGCGAACATTTTTCCTTTACAAAGATGAGGGAACTTACATGTCATCACTAGCAAGCGCAGTGGAACACAGAATTTCCAAAGCACTTGGCTTTAGTCACAATCTTTCTAACCCCTGTTTCATGAAGAGAGAATCTTGTGCTAGGAGATAAGAGAAGTCTGTCCATTATGTTAATCTTTGGGGCCTCAAGAATTGCCTTGGGGAGAGATAAAGCCCATTGCATACCCCAAATTGCTAGGGGCCTCATATAAATAAGGGAACGATAGTGCCCATCAATGGTCCATGCCTCTGGCGTCTGGAACCAGTATCTGTAATTAGCAGAGAAGGATGATCAACTCAGCTATTGTCAAAAGTTACTGAAATCAAGTAATAACCAAAAAAATAAAAAAATTTGAATACATATGCAATCTTCTTGCGCATGCACACACACAAAATAATAATAATAAAAAGGAAGAAAAATGCTAGAAATTCTTGATCACAAAAGAAAGAGGGTACAGTTTGTTCCAAGTGATCATACTGCGCACTATTAGACTCCAAGTATGAAAAGAGCAGTCTAGGAATGGAATTTTGATATTAAACAAGAGCCAGCCACCATACTCATTAAAACTTAACAAATGATCAGTTACAGTATGATTTTCAATTCAACTTAACGAGATAAGAGAGGAAAACTAGGGCCATGTTCCCAATGGTCAGGCCAGTCTACCCATGAAAGGGTACTACTCACATCAGGGTTGCTTTGATTAGCATAAAAGATGAAGTTGGGAAGTTGGCTCCTTGGGAGTTCAAGAAAATCAATGATTTTTATTTCCTGACAAGAGTCGGAAACTTCTAACATGTATGTCACAACAAGAATAAACGTACCACAAACACTATAAACCAATACAATAGATTATCTAGCAACATTTTGAACGACTCCTTTCTGTGCTAGGAACTTACCCATAGCCCTCCTCTGACCAGCCTGCAAGGAAAACACCTTCAGCAGCAGTGAAGGCTTGATCCTCCATTCCTGAAAGAATCATGGTGGCTGCCACAGCATAGGTGACACCAGTCCATATTTCACGTGACTGCATACAAGTTTTATCCACCTTTCCATTGGGATGCATTCCATTTACAGCACCCATCCTACCTCCTCGAACTTTCATTACATTGAAATCATATATTTTCTGAAGACTACTACTAATTTTTGGATCATCAAAAAGTGGAGGCAAGCCTGAAGATGCTGTATACCATTGCCCAGCCAATTGATCTGCTTGTATAGATTTACTATTAATACTTGATCCACTGTCATAATTGAAATATGAACCATTCCATAATTTAGCTTCAAATGCTGATTTTGCCTTCACAAATTTGCATTTGCATACTTCAGCAAAATACTTGTCGCCTACTTGAAGGGCCATAGCAGCTGCAGCCTGAAGCGCTGCAAGCCATAAACAGCCACAGTAAGCACTCACACCATGAACTGTCCAGGCATCATACGTTTGATCTGGGAATCCATCATTTTCAATCAAAGCATCATCATCCCTATCAAATTGTTCCATGTATTCCATAGCAGTGCGAACTGCAGGCCACACATCAACCCCAAAGGACATGTCCTGTGTGGCAGCAAAGTCTCTATACACCTGAAGCACAAACTTCGGATTCAGATCCTTCCACTTGCTTGTATCATGTATATTATATGCATTCATTTCATTCCATGGATCATGTGTCCCAAGATCATGAGGAACAGCTCCTCTGACCTTACGGATTCCAACATTACCCTCTGCCAGAAATTTTACTTTTCTTCCATCCTCAGAGAGCACAGCTTTAGCAAAATCACGCTGAATATTGAGTTCAATTTTGGGAAACAACGCGAGAAGGGCAAATGATGCATAGAAGTGAACATCATATGTGCACCACATGATATATTCTACTCCTTCCAAATAGAGAAACCTACCAACATCATCACTGTTATTCTGGGATTCCAGTAATGGGGGCTGTAGAGAGTGGTTGATAATTCCCTCCTGCTGAGTCACTAGTGATTCATCTTTGATTGTATATTTTACGCTCGGTGTTCCATCATTGTCTTCACAACCAACACCAGCCACATGATAACCATTAGTTGTAGTATGCTTGACAGCACCTTTGCTGTGGCTCACTTGGGCTTCAATAACATTGACATCCATTGTTTCCATTTCTTTTGATGGATGATGCCTATCTCCCACATCTTCAGTCAGCAAGGGAGAATCTGTGCAAAAAAAGCAAAACGAGCACAAAATCTTCATGCTACTTATAGCTTTGTTTTATCACTCAAACAGCCAGAGCCACCCCAATCCCCCCGTAAAATAAAAAATAATAACAAAATCATATCATAAATGGGTACCAAAAATAAATTATGCTTTTATATAACCAAATATTGTTGGATTTGTCCATCAGAATCTTATCAAGATGAGAAAAAGACTTGCAATGAGACAGATGAGTACCAATCCAGACAGTTCCACCAGCAACCAAAAAGTAGAGCTCATTAAACAATGTGAACTTGTACCTGAAAAAGTCAAGCATGGCATTCAGACTAAATACATTCCCAACAAAAGGCATATTTGCACATATAATTTTAGCACGCAAGAGCTAGAAAAGAATACAGCCATGAAAGTTCATCTAACTGGTATTGATATTCCTTGATGCAGATAAATCTTACGGCAACAATTTTCCATGTCTTGTAGGTGCAAAGCATAATTAATATAAACTCTGTAGTTAGATAATTCACAACACTTTACTATACTATGCATATTTCATTAAAATTTACATATAAATACTTTTATCATATAATTATGATAACTAAAAACTTCAAAAATTTTATTATTCTCTACCAAGTTATATTTTTTTTTCTTCTTCACATTTATATTTTGGCCCCCCCAAATTTTGAAGTCCGGTACCTCCACTGTAAGCACAAGTACTGTAACATTTCAAAAGGTTGACACAAACAACTTATAGGTGTGAACAATTTCACAATGTTTTCATCAAGACAGTTTCTCAGTGCAACACACCCACTCAAGATTCCAGACAAAATGCCAGTTACAAAAAGGTAATAGTAGCCAAAAGAGTTACCATTCTGGTAGCCTTTCATCCTTGAGGATAGGATTTTGCCATTTCTCAATCTCTTCCTCCCACCGCTTGTAATCTGAATAAGAGTTCAAGGATTTAGATTCCTTGAAGATAGATACTATGGAAAGCTACAAAAAGATGGAAAAGGTACAATCTTAAGATTCAAGAAAGTTCGCTGAACTGATCAAACTCCCCAAGAAGAATGATTAATAAGTTTCAATAAACATAAGCAAATCAAAAACATAGAAACATACTCTTCAGTGCATCATGCACCAAATTTTGAGCTGCTCTTTCGGAAGTGCCATAAAATTTTGTGTATCTTCTGCAATAAAAAGAAAGAATATCTAGAAAACAGATTCCATAATGTCGAACGCAGATAATGATATGACCATTTTCAATCATTGTTAACTAAGACATCGCTCTATGAAGCACAGACACTGACACGCGACACACGATACGACACGATACTCTGACACGTTAATTCTAAAAAAATTTAGATTTCGACACGTTGAGACACATTTAAATATTAAATAATATTTTTAATATATACACTATATATTATCATTCATATTTATTAATTTTTAAAAAATCAAATAAAACAAAATATATCATCAATTTAACAATAAATATTTTTATCAATTCAACAAAAAAAAAAAATAATGCTAGTAAAATCTAATATACACCATTACTACATCTGCTAATAAAAATAATGCTTATTAAATTTAGAAATAATTGACCCATCATCTATCTCTCTTCCCGAAACCAAAGGATCTGATTGATTTGGTCAAAAAATGCCATAGAAGAAATGCGATGCAAGAAGAAGAAAAAGAGAAATCAAGAAAAAAAAATGAAGAAGAAGAAGAAGAAAAAGAAGGAATTCACCTGCATAAGAAGCGAAGGCCAAAAAAATCAGCAGAACAAAGCATCTTGCTGATTTTAGGGGATTGAATTAGGGATTTAAGAAAATTAAAGTATTTACAAAATTGTTATTTTATATTATTTACACAATTGCCATTTAACCGTATCCGACACGGTCAAATTCGAGTGTCGAATTGATCAACGTGTCGAAAATTATTGACCGCGTGTCGAGAGCGTGTCGTTGTCGGACAAGTGTCGGACACCAACTGTCCCTTCTATTTAAGGTGTCCGTGCTTGTGAGCGATGCTCACAATATTTAATTCATATTATAAAGTTAAAAATTACAAAAATAATACGAGGCTTGGTGTAATGCACCATTTTGGTCCTTTTTAAAAGATCAGATACTTGGGTTCACGAGTTTCATAAATTGATGCTATATTCTTATAACCCAATTTTTTTTTTTTAATAATCGAAACTGCATTGTTTTTCAACTTCTTTATTTAATATATAAAGGACCAAAGTGTTGATTATTGAATAACTCATGGACCAAAAAATGTTAACTTTGAAAAGGGAGAATTTAAGTATATATTAGCTCAAACCTGAGGAAGGTGTTTTGCAATTTCCCATTATAACATATGTAATATTAAACCTCACAATGAATTATCGTAGAACCACAATGTATAACTGTTTAAATAAACTCAAACAGAATTTCATTCCCATCATCATCAATTCTGGGTACAGGGGAACCGCAAGCATAACTACAGTACAATATTTGGTGTTTGTTACATGTTAAGTCTTTGGTCTTTTAAGCCTAAAAATGTGAAGAACTCTATTCTGCTATATTATTAAGTTCGAAAGAATATAGGTTGAGTTTTTCCCATTTGGAAAAAGAAGAAAAAAAGTGTGTGATGGATAGATAATCAGAATCAAATACTTAATTGCAAGGTATCAATGCATTAGCAAAGGTGCGTAACCAAGAGTGCAGAAAAATACAAAAGCATGTACTGAAGAAAAATAAGAAAATGTTTTATCATAGATTCACCTATGGTATGAGCTTCCCTTAGAAAATTTTAACTTTGGTGATGACCACGCAAGAGCAAATGCAACAGTACACTTTCCATGAGGTTCCACCCATGTAGAAGCAGATACTGCAGCACAAACTGTCTCTCCAGGTGATGAAGGCATGCTTGGTCCACAATTGAAGTTCTCCCGATCAAATTGTCCATCCTTGAGATAGGGGAAAGCAAGTTAAAATCAAATATTTAATTATTGTGATCCAATCCTTTTACTGATAGGCTGATGCCAATGATTGTCAGTGAACTTCGAAAAGACAGTATTGCATAAGAAGGAACTCATAAACAGTTATCTTGCATATTGAAGTTCTCCCGATCAAATTGTCCATCCTTGAGATAGGGGAAAGCAAGTTAAAATCAAATATTTAATTATTGTGATCCAATCCTTTTACTGATAGGCTGATGCCAATAATTGTCAGTGAACTTCGGAAAGACAGTATTGCATGAGAAGGAACTCATAAACAGTTATCTTGCATATGATTTTCAGGAAGCCTAGGATCAATATTGGGAGTGTAAATAAGTCTGAAAAAAGTGAGTTTTGCCCTGTTGAAACTTTTCTTGGTCTCTTTGATGCCCAAATTGAACTTCGTTAGATCTCAAAACAAATCTAACCTCTCTTGTCCAAGTTCAGCTCAGCTGTGTTATAACCAAGTTTGAGCTTGGTTCAACAAGTAAAACAAGCCCCATAAGATATGGACTACTTTCTTATTATTTAAGCAAATACTGATAACAGTGTTTTATTTTCATAATTTATTAAAAAAATAATAATACAGAACTCACTTCATAATGCAGGGGGAGATATTTGAGATAGCCCCCACATTAGTCTCATTTGGGGAATACAGGATTCAGTACCACTGCTTCCTTTTCCTTTTTCCCCCTATTCCTTTTATTGATCATGGTCCTATATCTTAGGACTACTATCCTTCACTTTAGAACCCTATTTTGGATGAATGACCAACTGTTGAGAAAATCTTGTAATGTACTACAATCTAGAACCAATTTTAAGAAATGTATCACCAAAACTACAGATTTTAGCACTCTATTTTTTTTTTTTTGGCTAAAATTCATTAATATTCAAAGTCCATCAAACTTTAAAAACCAAATAACAAACATTAATGAGCTCAAAATAAGCATGCTCACTAACATAATTGAGCCAATCCCAAACATTCATGTGCGTTTATTTATTACATGAGCTTATGATTTGTGCTCCCATTTGTATGATTTGTGCTCCCAAGGTCCATTTATCTTGGTAAATAAACACGAATATGAACAAACTTTAATAAAAAGCCCATTCAAAAGATGTTTGCTAAGCGAACTGGTTCCTTAAAGCCCAAATCACCATATCGATGAGACAAAGTTCCACCCAATAGTTTCTGATTGAAATGCCTATACAGAAAAGGGCATGCAACATTCACCATCAAAAGTACAAAGAAATATTACCTGCACCATTTTATCCCACATATCCTTTGCTGTGATACAACTTGTCTCAGACAGCCCGAAGCATGGTAAGACAGTCACATTTACATTCTGCGTTTCACATGCAGCAATAGCAAAAGTAACTGGAGGGTTACCCTTTGCAGTCCTGCAAATGTTTCACATTTAGTTACAAAATAAACGACCTCAGAATAAATGCTACAATACCAATGCTGGTGAAAAAAGACAATGAATTCCAATAGTTCCGCCTGACAGAAAAAATCACTAAAGAATGCAAGTAACAATCCCGTGCATGAAATGCAACATGCAAAAGCCATGTTCCGAGTAAGGGGCATAAAAGGGAAAGATTAACTGTTTGCAGATAAATGGTGATCCCAACAATGAAATAATGTGCCCATGCCAATACTAGCACCAATGTTGAAGGATGAACATTCAAGGCATCATGCATCAGAACTTCTAGTACAAATGCAGAGAGGAAAAGTGTGTGTACATACTGCCAACTAAAGTATCTTGTATGCCAGATAGGAGAAGCATGTTGGGCAAAATAAATAAATGTGTAATAAAAGAAACCCAAATTCTAAGCACACTCAATTCAGTGCAACTAAACTGAACCTTAATATCAAGCTATCCGGTGATTAGACCTAGAGTTGTATCTATTTGCCTACCAGTATAGACCCTCTAAATCCACAGTTCATTTTCAATAAACTCTGCTGTCATCCAGGATACTTGAACCATCCTATAATAGAATAGCCCAAACACACCTCAATATAAGGTGTCACAGTGATTCTGCTATATTCTTAAAAGAAGACGCATATACAATATAGATAGCAAAGCTTTACTTGGGTCATTTGATACTAAATTTATATTTAACCTTTTAGCCACATTATTTTCAAGCAACTCTAATACTGTTTATTCATTTTTTTTTTCCCTCTGCTACTTCTATTGTAAATTTAACATATGATGGTCCCAATAAATTTTACATCAAGAAGTGTGCAACACTTGACTTTAAAAACCTATAAATTTGCTTCAACACATCAAAAAACATCTCAGGCTAATATGTAAAGTTTTTGAGTAAGTTCACATAATGTGAATAAGGCATCCTCTGATACAGAAGCTCTTTTTGCCTTTCATGATAAGATATTTCCACTATTTTTTTTCCTAATTCTGCTATTATGCCCTCAATTATCAGGATGCCAACTCTAAACTTTTATTTGGTCTTTTTTTTTTTTAAATGAATTCCATGACAAAAACCACTGCCATCTCAAAAAAAAGAGTAAAAATTGAAAAAAAATAAGAATAGCAAGAAGAAAAGCCCACCTAGAGATAAAAAGTTGCATTGAATTCAACCAAGAAAACAAACAAATCACATCAGAAGACATGGCTTCTATAGGTTAACAACATCAAACCATTTTAAGCTTTGCTCTTTTTTATTTTTAAATCCCTCCACTTACTTGACTTATGTATAGATATATGTTCATTTATCTTAATTTCATTTTCACCTCCGGTTTCTGTTATCTGTAAGCACCATCTTAATTGATAAATTTAGACAAAAAACTTCTACCTGCCTTGCCTCTATCTCTTCTCTCTCTCTCTCTCTCACACACATTTTTTTTTCTTATATTTGGGGGAAAAAATTGAGGGTACAGACTTCACTTCAGTTTCACTCCCTAGAACATTGAAATGACCAATAGAAATATGCAAACCAACCGTCATATATAGCTATTAGGGTTTGATGACTTGCTTGTGATGTAGAAGCACACCAGAGACTCCATCTTCACCACTGTTAAAGAAAATACAACATGTCAATATACATGAATATGCATTGATATAAGAAACAATGGATAGTCATGAAATATACTAACATGAATGGGTCATTCACATGGTCTCCCGACAAGTGTGAGACTCCTCCAATTGAATTCTGCACCAGTTGCACGTTAAGGTTAAATGAACAGTGACATCTGCAAATGGCCAGAACGGTGTAAAATTGATTAAACGAAGAGAAACTCACCGCCCATGTAAAGAGAAGGCTAACTTTCGCTCTTTCCTTCCCAGTGTTTACCAACTACAGCGTAAATAAATATTGCAATCTTGTGAGAAAGCCAAATAAAAATAAAAACATACATTCATGTTTTTAAGGAAATGATAGCCCAATTCTAAGATGCAGGCATGATCTATACAGTTAAACTCCCTACCAATTATATGTTTCAACCTGTACAGTCGAGCACCTAGTAAGTTCTAAATTGACTGGGTAATATGATTGGGATCTTCTTATCTAAGCCTAGGTTAGTGAAAAGATCAAAAAAACACTCTTTTGAAAAGAGTACATCCTAAACGGATTTGTCTGATGCAATATAAAGCTACAATAATAATTATTCAGTATCAAACCAATTTCTGTTCTGAAAACAACGAAAAGAAAGCAATCCCATAAATGTTGAACAATTCAAACTTACTGTCTCTTGTTTCAAGTCGGTTGGAACCTCGGCAACACACAAAACCCTAAGGCAAGCATGCTATCTCCAAGTCAAGGAATAAAACCCAATAATTTATGGATCAACTGAAACAAGTGTACCCATTTTTCCCCTTCTATTTGTTTAGAACAACAACTTAGCTCATTAGATAGAACCCCATGACTCCATCTATTCCATTGAGCCCATCCAGCCGCATGTTACAATCATTCTGGATGATGGCCACAACAAGAATATTTAGCACAGAAAATAATCAATTTGAACGACACAAATTCACCAAGGTTCCTTTCTTTGGTTGATGTTTTGAACTCCTAAGAATTACGTCTCAATACTTATAAATCTTTAGGAAGTGCTTACCGTTTTTTTTATTGTTTTTAAGAATTTAATATCCACTTCCCAGAGTTAGAATATCACGAGTTCTATTTATATCTAGAACTGCACATTATAAGAACTGTATGACATGTTTATATGATTAATTTAAATATCTTCCCAAGTGATGAAACTTGAAAACAAAATATATTTGTATAATTACAAGAGAAATTTTTTTTTTTTTTAAAAAAAGGGAAATTTAGAGGGAAAAAAAAAAAAAAGAAAACATAATTATAATAAGAAAACCACAAAAAAATTAAAAACAGAAAACCATATACTTATTCTGTAGATATAGAAAAGAACAATCAATTTCCCAAGTTTCTTTAAGAATCCTGACTTTAGTATAAGACATAACTTTCATCTTTAGATTTTCATGGAAGTATAAGTCTAGGCTTCACTTGTCGAAAGAAAAATAAAATCTTTTAAAAGTCTCAAGGCTTGTACTTCTAACCTCCATTCCAAGTGAAAGAATAGGCCAAGTGAACAAATAAATAAATACAACACAAAATCAACTGCTAAGGGAATACAGTAATAAGTGACAAAATCAACAAAACAACCAGTTGTTCTGCAAACTTTACAAAATCGCCAGTATAAGAACTCCAATTGACCACAGGAAATGAAATCTCCATTCTTTATCAAATTTTAAACAGGAGAACACAGAGATGTGAAGATAATGCATCTACAGTGAATATGACATCGAATAGGTTCAAGTCCTATGCCTATATTCATGCAAAACTTGTCATTAGATGCTTAAAAAATCAGTAGTACCCCTCTTTCCTGAGGTTATTAAGAATCATTTCATTTAAGCAAATCTGACACTAGAAGTTGAATGAATATACCGTATAGACAAAAACAGCCGTAGGAAGACTGCTGTCTCTGTAATTATGAGGTATGAATGGTGATATTTGTCTACAAGAGACTTTGAGGTCAGGGTCTGGTTCACCTGAAAGGCAAAAGTACAAGCATTAGAAGAAAACTTCAAGAGGAATGCATTATGTTCTTGCAAAAAGAAATAATAAACCAGAAGAATACCATCATATATTGTCCACGACCTAGGAAATAAAGCATGATATGTAGAATGCTGACCACTTAAATTCCAGCCCCATGATGATATACCCTGATCACCAGCTGTCCTGTGAATGGTTAGACCAAAATTAGAATATGAATCTCCTCTATCCCCAAGTCTACAAACTTCAATTCCAAAAAACATGCAAACATCATGTTAAAGAACACATAACACATGACTTCTTCATGAAGATAGTGCCAAAACTTCACAAAATCTTCATCTTACCCCAAACCTTCATGTTGGCCAGGAGCCAAAACTGATGCATAATTTTTATTCCCACCATCTCGAGATATAAAAATCTGCAGTATCAGAAAACTATGAATCAGAAAATCATGAGCGAATTCAAGTTCCAAATATGCTAAGTGCATCAATCATCCACCAGCACATGAAACAAGCAAGAGATTCTTATGAAGGGGACTATGTACCTAAAATGAACAATGTATTCAAAATGTTGCAGAAAACACCATCCCTTATCGACAATAATATCTTAAGGGCATACATAAATATTAGTTAGACTATCTTTACTGGCAGCAAACATCTTACCAGGCTTGGGAATTTTAACATTAATCGTTACAACTATGATGGCTGCAAAACCAGCCACTCTAAGCATTGCAGGGCACTGGTTAAAGAAGTTGCAACATGTGCTATAAAGCATAACAAAAATAGTTCCAAGTTCTTCCACCTTTTAAGCCATCAGAAGGGATAATATTAGGAAGTTCCAAATGAGATTTTGGCCATGTATGGTGAGGACCAGTTACTTCACCAGAGGTAAGAAATGGTGTGCTTCATGTTGATATAACTAGAAGTCAATACAATAAGGAACTCATGAATGAGGTGTCACATCACTGTTCAAACAGATATAACAATATACATCAATAAACAGAAAAGTATATAGCATGCAGATGGCAGTTCAAGTGCAGAGCTTTACAGAGAACTGATTGGCCATGACTGGTGAAGCATCACATATACCAGGCACAATTTGCCACTGCCTGAATTCACCTCTAAAACCTCTAGATATGCTTCCACTTCTGTAGTTCAAAGCAAGAATGATAATATCTGAGAGAGAAACTAAAGAAAACAATAAAAAGAACTGAAGCGTAACATTTGACCCTTTCACGTACCCCATTCCTCCAAGGGGAACCCCTTGAGAAGCTGACGGCTTGCAACTTTCCCGGGTGAAGGGATCTATAGGTGCTTTCTAGGCAATCAAGGCAGGTGCAATTTTAATAATGCAGTTAATTTTCAAGGCACATTATAAGAAAGGGAAGAATAAGCAACCTCTGTACTCAGAAAATTAAGAGAGTTACCCTTCCATAAGATGCCTCTTCCCTGACATAGGACCACAATCGTATACCCAGTCGAACCTAATTTTTTGAATTCAAAGATCAGTTAGAGAGAGAGAGAGAGAGAGAGAGAAAGAGAGAGAGAGAAGGCAGGGAAAAAGCTGAAAAAGAACTCTATATACTGGAAATATGGAATAACCAAACTTCTCTTTAAAACCACTTCACTCATTCTATAAAGACCATCTCACCATTTTTACAGCTTCCATAAATGTGACACTAAATTCTTTGAGAATATTGGCATGGCTGTTTAATCTCCTTCTCCAGGCCTGCTTTGGTGGGGCAGCACTATCAAAATCAAACTACACAATGATTGGGGAAAAATCAGTTAAGTGAGTAGAACTAAATGTCTTCAATTACAGCTATCAAGTTCAGGACAATATTGCACAGCAAAAACCAAAGAACCATTTAAGAGGTAGAAAAATACAGTATGCCAAACCTACCAAATACCAATCCAATATTTCCTAGTGGAGGTGCTTAATAATCTATCAGTATCAAGACTGTGCAGTGAGTTAGGACCCAAAGGATAAATACAAACTTGCTCTATTAATTAAAGAACATATCACAACATTGCTTCTAACTATAATTCTAGATTTCTAGGTTGATAATTTTTTTTTCACAAAATTGAGTATAGATAGATTTTACTTATGGAAAATCTAAGAGAATTTGATGATGCCAATCTACATAAAAATACCCACCATTTGCATAATCTTAAGAAATAAGTTGACCAACCAAATAATATCTCCAAACTGTATTTATTTTTTTGTCTTTTGTCTTTTCTTCTTGCAAATTTTCTCATTAAACAAACAGAAGGATATGAATAACAGAAACACTCACACACACACACACACACACACAGAGAGAGAGAGAGAGATAGTTTACTAATTGCAAGGTGGCTCTGCTGATATACTCCTCAGGCGGCCATGAATTCTTTCTACAATGAAACAAATTGCTAGTAACCATCTCGCTTACTTCAGTCTCAGTTTCTCTCCACAAACTTAAAATTTACAACTCCCTCTCCAACTTAACTTCCGCAACAAAATTATACGCGCAAGTTAACAATTAAACCAAACGCTCGCTTAACCTCTAAACAACAACAAACAAAAAGTGTATACCAAAATCCAAGTAAACTTCGCTATCAACAACAGCCCAAAACTACGTTTCCTTCAAAGATCTTTTCTCTTCTCTCTCAATGCCTTGTTTGGATGAGAGATCAAGCAGAACTCTTACCGAATCAGTGAAATAGGATCAGATTCATTGGAGTCCGCATAACAAAAAAATATAAAAATTTCGAAAAATTGATGGATTGAAGGAATCGGTTAATGACTTCATTGCTAAAAATACGGAGAAATATCTGAAAATTCAATTTTGATGGAGTTGCGGTGTTGCTGTGGCGTGGCGTGGCGTGTAGAGCATCAGCCGCCTGGACCCCTGAGTGCCAGGCTGCCAGCAACTCCATCTCAGTGATCGCCAGGTGGGGCAAAAAATATTATTTTCAAAAATTAAAAAAAAAAAAAAAAGAAAACAAAGAATAAAATAAAAGCGGTAGCTTCCCTCTAGGCAGAAGGAAGGATCATATGTGACGATGGAGGATGATTATGAATTGTTTAATTAGCTGGTGTGCAGTGTGTTGGTGTTTTTGAATCGGGTTGAAATGTTGATGGTGAATAATTTTAATTAAATTAATTATATTGGCTTGTATATGAATTAAATTATATTTAAATTTAATTAAATTATAAATTATTTAAATTAATATTTTTAAATTTATTTTGAATAATCAGTTTAAATTTTAAAATAAAAAATTAAAAGTAAATAAAAAATAAATGTTATATAAATTAAAATAATTTTATAAAATAAAAATATATTTTAAATATATTTATGAAAAATTAAAATAAATATACTTATATTTTAAATATGTAAAAATTTTATATTATGTAATAAAAATTAATATTAAAGGATAAAAAAATTCTATGAAACTAAAATTTAGATATATATAAATTAAAATATATAATTTTAATATATTTTAGTTTCGTTTAATATTAGTTGATTATTTATCTAATTATTTTTTTAAATTAATTCAAACAATAGTAATAAATAAAATTATGATTTTCATGAAATTAAATTAAATCGATTTGTTAATTAATATTATTATTAAATTTTAATTAATCTGTTTTTCTTATTAAAGGGGGAAAAAATGAAAAAGGGGCTAAATTTTGGATAAGAAAATGAATGGGTTTGGCAGGCCAAGTGCTTGTGGTGGGTACTCGTGATGCGCACCGAATTAGAGTTTAGGAGCGCAGTATCTGAAAAAATAATGGTCACGGCATGGGGATTTTTTTTAAAATAATTGTCCTTTTTCTTCTTACAATGGAAATGGTATTTTATGATATTGGATAATAAGTACGGTGTTAACTTAAAAATCTAAATAAACGAGGCGAAAATTAAATTAATATAAAATTTTAGTATCATAAATTATATAAAATTTTTTAAAAATTAATAAAAAATTTATATATAATTTTAATATTATTAAGGGGATGAAAGTTAAATTATTAAAAAAATTTATATATATATATAGATATATTTAAAAAATTTTAAGAAATTAATTAAAAATATATATATATATATAAATTTAGGAGAGTCATGTCTACTCCTAGTTACCCTGATTATGCCTCTAACAATAAGTAAGGCATTGTTAGTGACAATAAATATATAGAATTACAAGTGTATCATATTTCTAAATTATAAATAAATTTAAATTTATAAATTACATTTAAATTATAGTAAAATATCTATAAATTAATATCATTATAATTTATTAATTCTATTAATTAAAAAAATATTAATTAATCGAGTATTAATTTAATTTATTAACTCAAATTGAAATCGTAAAAAATTATTATATAATAAAAATTATTAATTTATCGAGTATTAATTTATAAAAATTATACTGTATAAATAAATTTAAATTTTGAATTTAATAAATATTTTAATTTATAATATTTTTTATAAATCGAAATTCGTAATCCAACTATCATTAAGTCTTGTATTAGATTTTTAATATTTAATATTTACAAAATAGAAACATGATTATTATATAAATAATAATCATATTTTGACTCCTAAACCTTAATTTTAACTTTCTGTGATTATATAAATATATATATTAAAATATTTTAAAAATATATAATTTAAGTACAAAATTATCAAAACTCGTACTAAACTCGAACATGCAACTAACATATTTTAATTTTAAAGATTTAAATTGATTGAATGCTATAAACTGTGATTATTATCATCCTATAACCTGTTATCATAGGATAATATTTTTTGGGTAACTCTTATTAAATTATAAATATTTTTGTTATAATAATATAGAGTACTCAATTTTAAAATATCATTATTTTGAATATCATATTAAAATAAAAATTAATTTATCAAATTTAGTGTTTGTTTGTATTAACAATTGAGAATTAGCTAATACTTTAAAATTTAATGATTATATTATAATTAAAATGCTAAAAAATTAAAATATATAGTTGCTAATATTTAATTTTCTAATAGTTAGCTGCCAATTAGTAGTTAATTGTTGATTGTCAATTACTAATAATTGATCGGTATTGTTAAATTAAATATATTTTTAATTTTAATTATTTTAATTTTTTAATATAATTTGAAAAATATAAAATTTTTGTTATATAAAAATTTATAAAGGACCATTGAATACATGGAATGAAATTAAGAAGTAATTTGAGAAAAAAATAAGATAATCCACTAGGACCACCACACATCACACATCTTAATTTATGCTTCCTAAAACTTAAATGCCCCGCAAAAGATGAACTTGACCATCAACCAATCTAAACAAAAATATCAAGGAAGCATAGAATATTTGTGTTTGACAACTGACAAAACTTTAATATATATATATATATATATATATAATTGACATATGAATAGAATCAAGAACAATTGTTTCAACGGCTGTGACCATTTCCATTTTTTTTTTTCATATTAAAAATTTATTTTTTAAAAGATAAATTAATAAAAAAATTACTTTTTATGATTTTTCTCAGTTATGAGAACTTATTTTTTTTTATTTTCAAACACTATTTTAAAAAAAAATTCAAAAATTTTATAATTTTTTATGTCATTTAATTATGATAAAAGCAATTAAAAGTTATTATTTTTATAATATTTCTCAACCATAAATAATCAGACAGACAGAAAATATAATTATTAATCTTTTTCACTCAATTGATTATTGTAATAGATAACCTACAAAATTATTTTATTTATTGAATATAATAATTAAAATATTTTGAAATCATATATGATATATTTTAATAAGAAAAACTTTTAAACAGTTAGAAGTCGCCCTAAAAGTCGATGTCCTATTGCTTAAAATTCAGAGATAAACAGCGTTGGGGTGGTGGCGCAGTTGGCTAGCGCGTAGGTCTCATAGCTTCTGAGTTATCCTGAGGTCGAGAGTTCGAGCCTCTCTCACCCCATACATTTTAATGAAACTTATCAAGATATTATAAATTCATATAATTCATGGCAAAAGGCAAACTCATCAAGAGATTATTGTATAACTAAATGGAAATCACATCTATATTTATGTTTATTTTGTCGTCATTTGTGAATTTTCTAAATGGAAATGGCATTTATATTTATGTTTATTTTATTTATATATTTTTTTTATTTATTGAAGTTGGAATCATCTAAATAGAAATAATATTTATGTTTATTTTATTTGTATGTCGTTCATATTATTTTTATATTTATATCTATTTTATTTATATGTCTTTTATTTGTGGAAGTTGAAATTATCTTTTTTTATGGAGTTTTGTTTATTTTTCTAATATGAATAAGAATTTTCGTCTAATTTTTAATAATCGAACTTATCAATGTTAATTTTGGGTGGAAAATATTTTTCGTCAACGTGTCAATTACAGTTATTGGACTGAATATTATTATTTTAATAACTTAGTAAATGAAATTTAAGAGTAAAACTAATTTTATATTTATTTTAATGTAATTTTTTTAATTATTTTTTTCGATATATTTTTTTTTAATAAATGAAAATCTTTTTTTTATATAAAAAAAAAAAGGGAAATGACATAATTTTTCCAGTAAGTAAACAAGTACTATTCTAAACTTTGGCATGAAGTAAAAAAGCAAAACAATATCCCTTATTTTCCAATATAAATGATCTCACATCATAAACCGTAAAATTTTAGGTTACGTTTATTCAAAGGAATTGTCTGCAAAAAGCAAATTGAGAAGTTGGTAGATCATTGGGGTAGGATGGCTGCTACCAAATTAAAATGCTCTGATCAGATACATTACTATCTTGGCATTTTTAGTTCTTTAAATACCCAATCTACCTACCCAACCTAAATTGCTGAACTTGCAAAAATACTCTTAAATTTCAGCCCAACCTAAAATACACTCTGCCCAACCTACCCAACAATAAAAAGTTAGTATTTTTTTTTTTAATATGTACCAAAAAATTATAAGTTTGATTATTAGATACACCCATGTATATATGAAAATAGTGTACCCTCTTACAAAATTATATAGGAGTTAGAATCCAATTCTCATAATTTCATATGAAATTCACTTGATTATGAGTATGAAGTAGTAATTTTTTATATACACAAAGTGCATTAAATATTTCTTGCAATTTGAATAGGTCTATTGCCATGACATGAGCTATAGAACGATTTGCTTAAGCCGTAGCAGTATCAAGAGACCGTAAAGAGCATTCCAAAGAATGCACATAACATAAAAATTAAATGAAATTAGTGCCACTCTATTCCTCCAAATGTTGTAGAGCCCACCCCTTCCCATATTTCTCTGAAGCCTACTTCTTCAGTGTCAACTTCTTCCATGTCACAATCCCTCCAGCCACTACCCTTTGCATCTGCAAGTAGTAAAGAAGAAGCACAATGTTTTGTTACAAAGAAAGAAAATGTGTACTTCAAGAACTTCAATAGAAAATAATAATCAAGACTCCACATATTGCAAAGAAATAGAAAGCATTTCATAGCTTCCCACTGAAGAAATATACTTGCAGTGATTATAGAGAGGCCTTGGTTTTTGTTGCTAATGAACCTCTTTTGACTTACTTTTCACTCTGTATCATCTCCAAGAACCAACAATTGCTTTCGAATAGCATGTTTTTCATCACCATATTGCAAAAATGTAATATGTCAAATTTGTAAACAGTAAATATAAGAAGCTTTAGAAGGTGAGTTACATCAAAGCTAATATTTGGACTTGTGAATCAAACTTGATTTTTGCAGCTCGATACAGATTTGACAACAACATCAACAACCTAATTAAAGGAGTTGCATATTATCAATTACATTTCCACAAATAAGTAAATGGTGAAAGCTTCCAACAAATGATTCTATTTGTATTAGGCCAGAACCTATTGTCCTGAGTATTGAGTGTTGTGAAGATACTAATAATTGTACAAGCTACCTAATTCAGAGAGTTGAATATCTGGTTAAAAGTTCCCAAGTAAGGTTACCTAATTAAATTTATCAAGTTGCAAGCATATTTCTGAATATCCATGTTGGATGTCATATTCCAACAACTTGAACATTCCAATTTCAAAAAATTCAGTTTTTCTTTTCATTCCTGGTTTAGGGCATGGGTAAATTTCAAAGTTGTATCCAGATTTACATTGAATATCTTCCAGAAATACATGTATTATAGAGAACTATCATATTTCATTAAGATGCTGTATTTTTTTTTTCAACGAGTTCCATAGAAATGCTTATTGTGGTTCCCTACTACAGTTGCAATTGTTCTTAGGCTTAGCTACTTGCTTCCCCTTAACCTAAACGTGCGCATTTACTATTAAATTTTATTTCAATTCAAGTTTATTGGCATAACTCTGACAAAAATTGGGGTCAGAACTACAATAAGGGCAACTAAATCATCCAACAACTTGAGCATATATATTGGTTTTGTTTATTTCAAATGAGTGTTTTTACTCTTTCTATTTCTGAACTTCCAGAAACTACAGCAGTTTAGGACAAAACATTATGTTAGTCCAAATATAGAGATATTAAAATTTTCCTTTTTCTTTCCTAGCCACCAAACAGAAGTTAAGATGATCAATTGGAAATAGTGAAAACGGAATCAAGTGTGAAAAACAGTGAAAAGAGTTCAAACAATCTGATTGCATAGGATATAACATTCCTTCAAAGGGGTTCCTTCTTTTTCTTGCTTCTTGAGCATAATTCGAGTTAGAAGTTCCTATTTCACCAACATGAGAGGAAGCTATACCAAATGATGTGCTAAAAGCTCCTATTTCACCGTCATTGCCATAATCACCACCACCACCAGATGAACCCTATACCATCTCCTTTCTCTACTCTAGGAAGCTTAAACTGCTCAAAATCACTTGATCAATAACATAATTTGTTTCTTTCTCTTCATTTTTTTTTCATCCCAATTCAGTGGTCAGTAGACCCACCATCATTTCTAAGACTCAAAGGTAACCTACCTCGACTTCCCTTGTTATCAAGGCTCAAGAATTAATTATATTATATTCATATTTGTATTTATGCCTCGTGTATCAAAACTTATAAGCATTTTCTATATTGCCCATATAAAAAAAATATACTATAGTTTTATAGTTGTACTTTATTTTAATTTTAACACTTTATATTTTATTTAAATTGTAAATTTTCAATAATAATTTGAAAACTTATAAATTTAGCAATCATATGCATCTATTTATTTGAAAATAGATAATTTAAATTCAAACCTTCCCTTCAATCATATTTATGCAAATTCATTCCATATTTTACAGTTTATACCTTAATTTTCATTTATTATCAAAAAACTTAATAAAATTTGAATTACATGATGGATGTTAATATATATTTTTTTCTCTAATTTGAAGAGAGAAGAGAATTATCAAAATTTAACATCATGTATTACGATGTACCTGATAACTGAATTGTCAACCTAATCAGACTTTATAGATGGTTTTCCATAACTGTAATATTGGCAAAGATCATAGTTCATAACTCACTAGCTCCCAGGCTATAAGAGTCTAAGACTACAAGAGAGAAGAGAGAGAGGCTAAGCTTAAAATAACAGAGCAAAATTCGGCGCAGTAATGTAAAAATAGAAACAAAATACAGACCATTGAACACATCAACTCAATGTGGCCTTCTTCTTTTTTCAACTAGTCATACACGAATTCTCTCTAGTTACATAATTTTCATGTACAACAAAACAAAAAACAATTACCTCTCGCACTCATCATTTTCTGTATTTTTTACTTGAAAATATATGATTTTTCTATAACAACAAAATGTCAACTAACTCCTCCAGATCAAAAGATAAAACCTTGACATCACAACCATCAAGCGCTGGCCGCCCACCTCAGGCTGTCAAATTCACCCCCCGAACATCCAGTGGCCGGATTATGAGCTTGTCTCGTGACGACGATTTAGACACGTCTAATGAATATTCAGGCCAAAAATGATTATATTAACTACACTGTTATGATGCCTCCTACTCCTGATAATAAGCCCTGCTGGGCCTTCATCAGAAAATAAACCTGATGGGCCTAGCTCATACACGACCAGTAGTTTTGGGTTGGAGTCGCAACAGCGGGTGAGTAGGCGAATAGGTGAAGAGGAAGGTAATTGCGGTGGTGGTGATCATAGTGGTGGCAATAATGGATCGAAATTAGACCGGAGAATGTCAATAATGAAATCTAATAAATCAATGTTGTTAAGAAGCCAAACACAGGATTTTGATCATTATAGGTGGTTGTTTGAGACAAAGGGAACGTATGGTATTGGAAATGCATATTGGTCGGAAGAGGAAACATATTGTCCTGATAATACAGGTTTTAAGTATGCATGATTTTATGGACAAACCTTGGAAGCCACTTACTAGGAAGATTAAGGTTCCACCAAAAATTCTTAGCCCTTACAGGTACATATATTTATAGCTTTAAATACCATAATGAGAGCACATACTAGCTCGTAGATAGAAAAAGGTTCATTTTTTTTCTCCATATTAGCAAACCAAAAATTGGTTTAACTAAGTATTGCCAGAGCTAGCTAGTTGTTAACCCATCAACACTTGGATTAGTCAAGTTTTATTCGAGCAGGGACTTGAACCTGAGTTCCTGTAATGTGCCTTAAGACATATACCAACAGGTAAATGCCTGATGGCCCATTCGAGTTAACATGAAAAAAGAACAAGTTAACCCACGACACTTTGAATTCAGGACCTCTTGGTCCAAGGAACCCAGCAATAGTCAAGGCGGCTAAAGCATCATTCGCCAGTAGATTATGGTTTAGCTGAAATTAAAAGTAAATGAGAAATTTTCTTTAACTTTACTAACATTAGCTGTATATGAACAGGCTATACTTATAGTTATTCGAATGGTAATTCTAGCTTTCTTCTTGGCATGGCGAATTGAAAACCCTAATCGAGATGCAATGCAGCTATGGGGAATATCAATTTTTTGTGAGATTTGGTTCGCCTTCTCATGGCTACTAGACATACTTCCTAAGCTAAACCCCATTAACAGAGATACGGATCTAGCCGCCCTCCGCGACAAGTTCGAAAAGCCCTCCCCTTCCAATCCAACCGGCCGGTCAGACCTTCCCGGAGTTGACGTCTTCATCTCCACTGCAGATACTGACAAGGAACCACCACTTGTCACTGCCAACACAATTTTATCAATTCTGGCAGCTGATTACCCAGTTGAGAAGCTCTCAGGTTACATTTCGGATGACGATGGTGCTATTCTCACTTTCGAGGCCATGGCGGAGGCAGTCCGATTCGCCGAGGTTTCTTTATATTTCAAGACTGAACATTTATAATTCGAGTCTTCAATAAAATCAAATTAATAATAATAATAATTTATTTTTTCCATTCGAGTTTAAATTAAATTTTATTACTTTAATCAAAATTTATTTTTATAGTAATAAATAAATATATTTAATTTTTAAGTATTGGAGCTGAACATTGTGAAACTCGAGCAAAACGCTTCGTGCTTATGTACGACAGTTGTGGGTGCCGTTTTGTCCAAAACACAATATTGAGCAGGAATCCAGATAGTTACTTCAACTTGAAAACTGATAAAACAAAGAATAAAAAGCGTCCTGATTTTGCATAAAAAAAAAAAAAAAAATTACTAATACTATCTTATTTTATTTCTCATGAGTCATATCATAATTAGTGAAACAAATTATGTTAAGCGAATCGAAACTTTAAAATTTTAATATTTTTTAAATTTAAACTTAATTTATGAATAAGTTTATTCATAACATACTATATTGTAAATTTTATTTTATTTTTTTCTGAACACATCCATGAAAAATATTGTTACATATTCAGTATAAAATTAAAGCCAGCAATTTTTTATCCTTGTTCAATCAGAATTCCCCATGAATAATCTTCCTCTTTCAAAACATTAGTCTATGATCAAATTCTAAGATAATTCAAGTATACATATTGTATATCATAACCATATATTATATTAAATTAATAATTAGTTGTGCCTCATTTTCTAACATATTATCATGATCATCCAATACCAAATGTGTTAGTACATTAACCATTTTTTTTCTATATATATATATATATATATAATTTGGATATTTTTGTTTAAAATGTAATTAATTATAGTATCATAACAGAATCCAACTTATTAGTTAAAAATTTTTAACTTTTTACATTTATTAGTTTTTTATGATAAGCGCGTTTATAATATTGATTAATGACCATATTTAATTTTTCTCCACAATACTAAAAAAAAAAATATTAAAATAATAAATTTTTAATAATTTTATTTAATATTGTTTTTTTTTTCAATGAAATCACTTAGTATTTGGTAGTCATTATTTCTAACTAATTTAAATTTGAGTTCGATATAATTTATCATGAAATAAAATTTTCATAATTTTTATTTTTATTATTTATAAAATTTAAATTTAAAATACTTTTTTAAGGAGAATAAGTATTGCTTTAATAAATTAATATTATCTAAAACATGTATTTGGAAAAAAAAAAAAATATTCAAACTTCAAACTTTTTTTTTAAAACCTCAATTCTAGCCTACGCAAGTACCAAATAGACTATAAAATTTTCTACGAATTGAATCTGGTAATGCTTTTCATCGACAAATTTACTAATTGAGTATCTTGCAATGGTTGACAAGGGATATTAATTGTTTGAGTTTGTGTTGAAATATTAAAAAAAAAAAAGGTATATATACTAGAAGGGATGCATACATGAATTTATATGTTTTGACAAATTCATGAATTTTAGGTTTCACACTTATATATATATAATAAAAATAATGCCCCTAATTTCAAGAATAAATGCAAAAATTTTTTAGGAAGGCACATGTTTATTAAAATCGGATCAAATCAACTAGTCGAACTAGAAGATTGGGAACTACATTAAGAATCAAGCCGATCACTACTTTTATTTATCTCAAAAAAAATCGGATAAAAAATCTGTGTCTAGCCGGTCAACCAATAAATCAGTCGAATTAGATTGATTTTTCAGTTCAGACGAGTCATTTTTTTTATATAATTTTTTATTAATTTTTTTTTTCATTTTTATTAACTCAAAATAACACCGTTTTGAGTTAAAATAAATTAAAAGAATTTAAATAATTTCATTTTAATTTTATTCGATATCAAAATTATAATCATATTATATATTATTTTATTGCGTGAGTAGATATTTGAATAAGTGAATATATATAATTTATTATATATATAATTTTTAATTTAATATAATTGGATTGACACCATAAAAAATATAACTTTATATAAATTATTAATTTAATTATAATTGCATTATATTTATTTTTATCATATATATTATAAATGTCAAATTATATATGTATATCGATTTTTTTTTTCAGTTTAATTAATTTGATTCCGATTAAACCTCTTACCCTTAAATATTCTGCTTTCACCGGTCCAATTTTAAAAATATTAAAAATGCATCCTCACATTAACAATATAAATACTAAATTAATATTCTAGAGTTAAATATATTAATTATATTTTAATCAAAACAATTCAATCTAACATATAAAAGCAAAAAAAATAATCCATCTACATTTTAAATTGCTTTGAGTAGAAATAGATTAAATTAATTTTGAATTAAATCTTTTTATTTTGATAAAATATAATTTATTATTTTAATTTTATATATATATATATATATATATATATATTAAAAAATTACAAAAATTAAGAGTCACGTACTCCTGTAATCACTTAAATCCGCATTTGCCTAGTTTTAATAAATACTATAGTTTGTTTTCAAATTTCAATGGCTTCGGTTCGGTAGGATATATAAATATATATATTTGGTTTGGTGTGTCAAACTCAAAATAGAAACTTCCTATTTGAAAAACTGCTTCCCATCTCAAAAAAAATTCAAAACATAAGTACCGCGTGAGAGCAGGCGCATTTTTGAAAAAATATTTTATTTTATTTACATTTCTTCCCCTCCTTAATATACCAAAATCTCAAATTCCTCTCTCCGTTTCGCTCATCCATTTTCCATTTCTGTTTTTTCTAAGTAACGCTCTATCTCTATTGTTTATTTATAATTCAATTAAAAACACCAACAAATAAAACCTTACCCAAAAAATAAAAAAATAGCTTATAATAGTGCCCAAACCACTAATCCAGCACATTTCTCTCTTCACCGTTCTCATCGTCTCTCTCTCTCCCCCCCCTCTCTGTCTCTTCGCTCTCTTCTTTTTTCTATTCGATTATTCTTTAGGATTAGTTTTTTTTTTTGGTGTTTTCTCGACGAGATAAACAAAGGAAGAGATGGGACAACAATCGCTGATCTACAGCTTTGTCGCTCGAGGCACGGTGGTTTTGGCTGAGTACACGGAGTTTACCGGGAATTTCACCACTATCGCTTCTCAATGCCTCCAGAAACTCCCCTCTTCTAATAACAAATTCACCTACAACTGCGATGGTCACACCTTCAATTACCTCGTTGAAAACGGCTTCAGTAAGATCCTCCCATCCACCTATATAACTCGTTCTATGTATTTGTGTTTTTTTATTTTGAATTCTGATCTGGATCAACGCTTAATGTTTGATTATAATGACCTGTAGATTTATTTACATGGTGTATGATACTTTTTTTCCCATTGATTTTTTATTTAGATCTTCATTTCATAGCTTTGTTTATTTCGTTGACTTTTCTTTGTCTGTTTTATTTACATGGTGTATGATACTTTTTTTTCCATTGATTTTTTATTTAGATCTTCATTTCATAGCTTTGTTTATTTCGTTGACTTTTCTTTGTCTGTTTTTTTGAGGGATACATGTGTTTGACCGCCTAATTTTGTTGAAATTGAAATGGTCTTGCTTGTCTTAGTTATTAGTGTGAATCTCATTTTTCCCTTAATTCTTTCGTTGCTTATTATTTATATGGATTCAATTATAGTTCTGATTTATATGGAGTATTACATAATTTGACCGATGTGCAAGTAATTAATCGGGTGATCAATGTCAACGTTAGAAACTTTGCAGGATTAATGTTTCATAAACTTAGCAAATTCCACTGCGCTTCATGTGCTATAGAGATGGCGGTCTCCATTAGGATAAATGGTGAACTGTGCTAGTTTTGGCTATTGATAGTTTTTGTGATTTTTATTTTCAAAATTTTGATTGAATGACCCTATTGCTTCAATTTTCTTGAATTGCGGAATGAATTATATAGCAGTGTGACTTACTTATGCTGGTGAATTCTTGGTGGCGATATGTTTTTCCTAGACTCAAAGTGAAGGCTGCGCTGGTGAGTTCTGGGTGGCAACATGTTTTTCTTGGTGGCGATGTGCTTTTTGTACATTCAAGTGCCAAAAATCGATGTTGCTAATGTTTGTTTCCAGTTTTTAAATCAACAAGTTTTGACTCTAGTTTGCATCATGGTGACACCAAGAAATGATTTTGATTTACTATCTTTAAATGTTATGTTGCTTTCTTCATGATCACCAAATTTTGTACTAACTCTGCTGGTTTATATTGTATAATGCAGCCTACTGTGTGGTTGCAGTTGAATCTGCTGGTAGACAAATTCCAATTGCCTTTCTGGAGCGAGTTAAGGATGACTTCAACAAGAGATATGGTGGAGGGAAAGCTGCTACTGCTCAGGCTAATGGTCTAAAGAGAGAGTTTGGGTATATTTGCCCATGTCTAATTTTTTCATGTTGATGAATTTATGTTTTCTGTGAACATTCTTTGCTTATATGTCAACATTGTAGGCCTAAGCTGGAGGAGCACATGCAGTATTGTGTGATCATCCTGAAGAGATCAGCAAGCTTGCAAAAGTGAAGGCTCAGGTTTCTGAAGTTAAGGGTGTGATGATGGAAAACATTGAGAAGGTACCGAACAGTTAATTCTTGCAACTTCTGTAAATATTTTTTGAAGTAAAAGAACCTGGGATGTGCTGCTTTGGCATGCATGTTTACAAGTAAATGTGTAATTGTCGAAGTGGGTTGACATTGTAGAGACTGATTATAAAGATGACTGTTCTTTGGAAATTTATCAAGAAAAATCTCTTTTCTGCAGGTTCTTGATCGCGGGGAAAAGATTGAGCTTCTGGTGGATAAAACTGAGAACCTTCGCTCACAGGTTAGTTCAATGTCAAGAAAAATTCTCTTCCACTTTTAGGTTTGGATGAAGGAATTGCCTTTCTTTCAAACTGGCCTTTGAAAATTACTGGAATCTATTCTGCCATCACCTGGTATGATGGAAGGGGATACGAAATCAGCGCAAATCTCTTTCATGTTCTGATGGAATTGTGATGGGCTATGGTCTGGTCATCACCTGTTTATTTCCCTCTCTTTTTATCTGATTCACTTTTTTTTCTCTGATACACTGATATCATTTGTTTAAATGGATTTGATGTCGCAGGCACAAGATTTCAGACAGCAGGGAACTAAGATGAGAAGGAAGATGTGGATTCAAAATATGAAGATAAAATTAATTGTTTTGGGTATTGTCATTGCCTTGATTCTCATTATAGTGTTATCCATCTGTCATGGCTTCAAGTGTTAATTTCTATTGAAATTTCATCGGATGTCATCCTTGCTGCCAAGCTAACTGGATTGCCTGTCTAAATTGGTTTGCATTTTTTCTGATGATCTATCCTGCAGATCTATCTCCATGGGGGTCTTTTAGGTTGCACCTTTCCCCTTATGTTATCCTTTTAGGATGTGAGAAGGTTTATATTTTGTATTGGTTGTATAGGTTATATGTGGAACTTCCTCTGGTTGATATTTTCCCTTTTTGTTTATATTATTTGTTCAATTTGCGATCGAGTAACTCTTTAATGCCTGCAGATTAGATTGCCCTCTTGAAATGCTATAAATGTATCTTTCTTTTTTATCTAGCCGTCTCTCTCTCTCTCTTTGAGTTCTACTTGATTATATATTTCTGTAACTAAACTCGTCTTTTCCTTAGCTGTTGTAACATATCATGAAGGATAAACCAACAGTGTATTCATGTAAGCATGTACAAAGGAGTGATCTGAGGATAAACTGGTGAGGTCTTTTTTTTTTCCCCTCTTTATAGAGAATGCAGCTTTGATCATACATGCTATATAAGATGGATGTAAACGAATTTAAGCCGAGCTGCCTATAAGTTATTTAGGCTGGTTGGGGTAAATTTGAAGACTTTATTTTTGAAACTTATCTAGCCATTTCTCATGTTTTAAGATTTTAGAAAAATATGATTTGTTGGAATTTAATTTTGTCAACTATTTTTTTTTTTTTATAGAAATAAAATTTATGTGATAAGTTTCACAATATAATGCTAAAAAAAAAATTCACATTTTTGTGAGAATTCATTTTATTTATTTATTTATTTATAAAGAATAAAGATTTTATTCTTTTTTAAAGGAAATATAAAAACTCAAATATTATTCAAATATATATATGTATGCAATCACTACTATACTAAGCTTATAGGTGTAATGAATAAATATTCTTTAGAATGGAAATTTCAATTTGAAATCCATACATAAATTCAAGTGCATAGTATATAAATATGTTTATATGGATTTGTTGAAATCGCTGCATAACAAGAGTTACTATTCTCTCTTCTATATAATCACCTTGCTCTTATGTAACATTACAATCTAAGACCGCTAGAAACAAACTCGTGTCCTTGTACAGTTGTACTCTCAATTCTGCTCTATTAAACTATATGATCACAACCTAAAAGAAGAATAAATCACAAGCCTATTTAGCCAGCAAAAGAGAACAAAAAGCATAGAAACCTTTATTCATACTTCACAAAGGGGCTTCAACTTCAACAAATTTATTATATACAAAATCATGGAAATCTTTTAGTTAATGAGCTAAGAATGAGAAGTACTCCTATGATCTTTGTTGATACTAGGTGTTGATGTTCCGCTACAAAAGAACACAACAATAACATACACTACCGAAGTTCTCTTTTTTAGACAGGGTAGGAAGTTCTAATCTAATCCCTCTTATTGTCTGTATCATTCCTCACCTCATGCCATAAACAAAGATTGCTAAGAAAATTGGATCAACATGCTAATTGATCTCTATATGGAGAGATTTCTTCGAAAATAGGAAGTCTCCTTGATCTATATGGGGTCCATTGGCTCATCAATTGGTCAAGCCCTTCAACAAAAGCATCTTCTAAAATTAATCCTGACGGTTTCGAAGATAACAAAAGCGACTGGCACTTCTCTAATTCACGAAGCAATTCGTTGGAACGGTTTCTTGACTTGGGGTCATCAGACCCAGAAAGCTTAACCTGCAATACATCATCAAGAATTGAATGTGCCTCCGCATATCGTGCCTGCTTGATAAGGCATACGCACAAGTTGCAAGCTTTGTTAGCATCAGGATCGATTGTCTGAGCCTTTCGGTATACAGCCTCTGCTTGCAAATAGCTTCCTTGCTGCATATATGCCCAACCCAAGTTTCCCTGTTGAATGTTTATGAAGTCAGGGCTAACAATTTAAGATAACTAAAACAAGACATAATGTATAAAAAAAAAATGAACCATAAAGCAACTAATGGCGGATTTATAGAAACGACAAACTTAAACACTCAAAGAAACATGGTGAAAGAAAATAGATCCATGCACTAGTTGTATTATAGAGAGAAGGATTAGATAAATTTAGTACCAGTATTCGAGAAGTCTCTTGCATGATGGTAACCTGGAACTTCCTCCCATGAGAGCGAGCTGTCTTAGTAACCTTTCCATTGAAGGCTTCTCCTTCATAAATCATTCGAAGCTTCTGCTTCAACAGCTCTATCTGTTCCTCAATTCTTCCACATTTCTGCCAAATTTGATTATAATTACTACTAAAACGTACCAAAAGATGACAGGACAATGAGCTCTCTTTTTATTTTAAATATAAGAGAATCTGGTGAATCATGAGTTAATTCCTCCAATGCAACAATATTTATGGCACAAATATATTGGTAAAGCACCATGGGCATGCCATAAATGTGATCCAAAATTGAAATATTATTATTCGTACATATCCTATATTGCAATCAACAAAAATAACATAGAGTTATAAGTAACTTGATTCAAAGGCTAGAAAAAATGTAATGGACATAATATTTGATACAAAAAACAGCTTGATTCTCCAATACATACAAACCAAGTTCAGACTAGACTCATCCAATCTAATTTGCGATCAAATAATTGTAGTATAGAGGTACCTTGTATAAGTCAATGAGGACATTGTCTAGTGATTCTTGGGCTTGCTTGGAGCAGCGATACCGAAAAGATTTTATAGCTTCAATTGCTTCTTCTGCTCTATCCAGCTGTTTCATAATTACTGCCATGTCTTTGAGTGCACTATCTATTCTATCTCCAGCGTTTATTGCCTTCCAAAACAAAACTATAGCTGCTTCAGGATCCTTTTCAACTAGCTGCATTTCCCAAAAAGGAATTATGACGTTCAATTTTGATGCCAACTTCACATAATTAAGCTTGTCATCGATTTTAATTTGGCAACTACACTATAGCATTAGTAGTAAAGAAAGCAATCAAATGCGGGTTACATAAAAACAAAAAACACCATCCATCATATCTTGTGTAATCTCAATTCTTAAATTATTGAAATTTCATCATATAACTATCCATCCTTCCAAAATTGAAAATTTATTCCACAACTAAATTGCACAAACATAATAAATTATGTAAATCACATACAACTCAATTCAGTTTTAATATCAAAATTAATAGAATTCGATTATATAAATTCTTTATTTTTATTTTAAATGATTTTGAAGCACGTAATGCCTCAAAATCAAGACATAAATTATGTTTATAATGTGATCACATGTATAAGGTTTAAAACAAACAAAAAGCAACAATAATAATAATAATAATAAAAGAAAAAAAGAAGGGGAATACGTTCAAAATTTCCCTAGATTGTAATCATAATCTCTACTCAAATTTTAGAAAAAAATAGCTTAATCATAGCAACTTGCGAATTTCCAAAACAGAAAATTCAGAAGTATGTTACACCGAGTTCTTGCCAAAGTCAACGGTTCAAATCAATCCACCAGTCACGTTCTAATATGGAACCCACTAATGAATGGTCAGTATCGAGACATATAAGGTAAAGAATTTAGCGGAATATATGAATTATTTTCTGAATAATAAAGGAAAAAAAAAAAAGAGAGAGATAGAGCTATAAATAGTTTTACTACCCAACTTCTGTTTGTTTCGACAGAAAATAGTTCTCCGGATAATTTTCATTTTTTTTTTTTAAAGGAAGAACAAAACAAGAATCTCCTCCTGAACCAAATAATTAAGGCATGATAATTGTAATTATCTATCGGTACGAGAGGTCCTCTTTAAAGGAAACTTCTTTCCGAGGAACCAAACAAAACTTAAAGATCAACAATTAATGCCTTACAAATCACAGGTATACCTCATAACCAAATATTTTAAAGCTAAAAAACATGGATCCGATAATTACCCCAATAATTACACTAAGTGCCTAAGCTAATTAATGAAAGCACATATATAAATTTAATTATAATTATGATGAATTTTCTGTAACAAGAAACTATAATACAGCACCAATACTGTTATACAATATGATAAAATTACCATAAATTTTGACAAAAATTTATATATACCTGAACATGTTTAGCTCTAATATAAGGACTATCACCAAAAGGAAGCTTATGAATGATATGAGGATCTTGATCTTGATGACGTTGCTGAAACGTCGACGTTTCATTGCCCTTTCTTTGGCTCATTGATTTCTCTCCTTTTTAATTGGATTTTGATTTAATCTTCGACTTTACAATCAACAGCTAGAGAACTGAGATGGAAATAAAGGATAATAATAATAATAAGAGAGATTTGGATTTTAGAGCACTAATGATATTTATTTTTCATAGCTTGAGAGTTGAGAGAGAAACAGAGTTCTTACAGCTCCAATATGACATATTTAGAAAGATGATGAACTTAGACGCTTAATTGTATAGGTTCATTCTTTCAATTGCAGTGGGACATGTCCTTTATGGATTTTGCCATTTGGCAATTTTCTTCAAGTAGATGGGCCATGCCATCTTGCTTTTGTTGGCATTTGAAAAAATTGGCTGCTGACTTGCTGTGATCGCGACGTTTACAGCTTTGCCTAGATAAGTTTCATAGGGTTGAAATCAAATCCAACAAATTCATTAAATTAATTAAATTGAAATTAATAATTTCAAAAATTTTTTGATTTTATTTAATTTAAAAAATAAAATAAATTAAAAATTTGTTTTGCTTTATCATTCGAGTTTTTTTTATTGATTTGAGTTCATTCTTTCGTATGTTTATATATAATATTCATGCAAGTTCTTGAAAAAGTGAATCCTCTTTTATTGAAATTTTTGTACTTTAGTTTCTCAATATGCCAGTTATTTCACAGAATACCACATAAAATACTGTGTTTCAAGTTGTTGTACCAAAAACCTATGAAAAATATACTTCAAGAAAGGTTCTTGCTACACAATGGATTGAAGGAGAAAAGCTCTCACAAAGTACTGAAAGTGATGTTGGAGAACTGGTAAATGTAGGAGTCATATGCTACTTGAAGCAGGTAATATGCTCCGTCGATACAATTGTATGGTTTTTTTCCCTTCAAGAATACATTGGCAATAGTTTTCAGTCATACTTCCAGGTCAAATATAATGTTCTTCCTTGTGGAACATGACTTTCACTACTGTTTTCCCATAGTTATTTCCTCTTAATGTATTAGCATGGTGGGTAAAAAATTTTCCCACAGTTTTATTTGTCAATTAGAATGGAAGTGGAAATCTGTTATCCTGATGGTAACTGGTAACTCATTTATGGCTTTTGCTTTGGGTTCTTGTTAACAGAAGTTATGAATGTTAACAGAAGTTATGAATGGTAAAGACTGATCTAAAACTATTTCATACTCGGAAAGGCAGTGATTCAATCATGCTTACTGACATGAGTGGCCTCTAAACTGTTTTTGAATGATAAGATCCAGGTGTATCATGTTTGGAGGTTAAAAACCTCAAGGCTGAGAACTCAACTTTTATTCCTAAGACTAATTAGGATCAACTGTATAGATTTTTTGTTTCCACTCTAAATGATTTTGTGATGCAAATTAAGGTACTACAAGCCAGCAAAGCAAGGATTCAATGCATTTTAAATAGATTTATTTAAGAAAAAAGTTCAAAAATTCGGTCAATAGACTTATTCAAAACTTGTATAATAATTTATCTACTATTGAAAATTGTAAGGAATAGTCAATCGTTCAATTTAGGCATTCAAGAAAGTAAATCAAACTTGGTGATCATAATTCATATGTAACAAGGAGCTACCATATCGGAATAACAAATTCAATTATTTTAATTACTTAATTAATGAGTTTTTGGCCTCTTTTATATTGACTTAAAGCCAAAACGAATTTAGATTTATTTTTATCTGATTTAGAAGTTTATCTTATCTATGAAGTTTATTCTTAAAAACTTCATATTTTGATTAAATATAATTTTATGAGAAATTATCTCAGTTTTAATTTTTGTTAAAAATCATTTTGAACTTATTAAAACTAATAACTTTGTAGCTTTACCATTATACATTCTTGACACATGTTTGTCAATAGGTTGAGATTTTCTTGCTCATACGTGATTTAGCTTTCCAATGAATCGTATACCATTCGTAACATACGTGATTTAGCTTTTCAATGAATCGTATATCATACATAAAAGGGATTGAATCTCAAAGCAAGTCGATTGGGATTCGCATTATTTTGAATACGTCATTGGACAGGTGTAGTACCTCAAGATCATATTATATAATTCTCATCAAGGTAAGTTTATGTTTGCCCCTTTTTTTCTCCTCCTCCTTCGTAATAATGTGCTCGACCTTTTTTAACTAGGGCCTCCCTAGGTCTGTGTCTCACATGCCCATACCATTTGAGTCTCCCTTCTCTCAATTTATCCTCAATCAATACTACTCCTACATTTTCTTTAATGCCATCTAATAGCAGATGTATGCATTGTCGTATTCATTTGGTTAGGACTAACAACTGTGTTATCTAATTTTGCAACTGATTTCAATTGCAGTTACTTGATACTGGATTTTTTCATGCTGATCCTCATCCTGGAAATTTGATCCGCACTCCAAACGGGAAGCTAGCCATACTCGACTTTGGTAACAATCTACTTCATTAACATATATGGTGAAAAATCATCTTTCAAAGCATGGTTAGAGGCACTGTATACATATTCTTGTTTGAATTTTTCCTCTTAGAATTTGGCATCCTATTATTAGATTATTTATATGCCTTTCCTCTTTCAATTTTTTAAATGTGAAATGAACTTCAATTCTCTTCCTCTCCTTTCTTTGCCTGTATGCTCTTGGCTATACAATTTTACTGTGCTTAATTGTGAGAACAACAAAAACACGCCATTTTTGAAGTAAAACTGTCTGATTACTTTTATCATGATTCTGCATGATTTTAAAAGTATCAAGGAAGTATTTTTACCTTATAGGTTCTGATCTGCATGATTATTATTCAACTTTTTTTGTCTTGGCTTATTTTTCTCTTATCAGTGTTGTCCTATGATTCGATTGCTTCCTTGCTTATATCCTAGATTGTTGTGGGATTATATTAAGAGCTACTTTATGATTTCAGAATAACTAGATTATTTATTTATAATAGTATTTTTGTCCCGTTATATATGCTTAAAGTTACTCCTGAATGAGTAATTTGGAGACATCAGGAGAATCAGAGCACTTGCTGATTCATATTGCAAATTAGGATCTTTCTTTCATGAGAAGACTGTAATCCCATATATGAGGATAAAGCAAAACTCAGATCCCAATCACAATCAAATGATACTTGTAGGCTTTTTGTTTCCGGAAATACTTCTGTGCATATGTGATGGCTAAGAATGATATGTGTTTCCTTGTAATATACAACCAGCGACTCATGAAGTGGACTCTGAAATGTTTTTGCTGTGACAGGTCTAGTAATACAGATGATCAGAAATATGGAATGATTGAAGCCATTGCCCACCTTATACATCGGGATTATGCTGCTATTGTCAAAGATTTTGTTAAACTTGATTTCATTCCTGAGGGAGTTAATTTGGAGCCTATCTTGCCAGTCCTGGCTAAGGTTTTTGATCAAGCACTTGAAGGTGGGGGAGCAAAGAATATCAACTTTCAGGAGCTTGCATCAGATCTGGCACAAATAACATTTGACTATCCATTTAGAATACCTCCTTATTTTGCTCTCATAATTAGGGCAATAGGGGTGCTGGAAGGTATAGCTTTAGTGGGGAATCCTGATTTTGCTATT
>CANXYC011412508.1:0-10829 GCA_948193065.1 Aleurites moluccanus
TGAAACCTATCAATCCAACCATCCATTCTTCTTACTTTAATCCTATTGGCTAATCCAAAGTCAACTTAGATAGGTTACACATACTTTTGATGCACCAAATCACAAACCATAGGCAAGGATTCCATACATTGAGCTTAGGTTTGCTAAATTGCAACCTACTCATCTAACCATCCAATTTAAAGTCATTTGATCCAACGGTTGAATTTAATCAAGCCTAAACTAATACCATAAGGTTGCACACACTTGATAACTCCATATTATAAAGGAAATGACCAAATTACCCTTAGTGCAATCGAAACCCCGAAATCGTGCTACGTGCGGATAAAAATTTTTCGACCGAGATTATTTCTTAAACTACTGCTCAAACAAATAAAATAAGGCCATTTTCTAGTTTTTAAATTATTTTCTCTCTTTAAATATGATATTAAATCCATAAAATTCCGACGGGCTAAAAATGACCATTTTGCCCCCAGTTCACCAAAAACCCAAAATTTGCCGATTAAGTCTTAGCAGCCTCTAAACCATTTCTATGCCTAAAACTAATTCAAATAACATGCATAAATACCAATTACATGCATAAATATATATTAAAATTATAATATAAAGAAATTAAAAATCTCCCCCCGAAGATCTCTATATAAATTAGATTTAGGTTAGGCTGAGGTGTTACACACGTACCAAGAGATGTCTAACTTATCCTATGGTACATTCACTTTTTTTAGAGGGACCCACATTATCTGGGAGGTACATGTTGCTACTTTATCTGCTTGTTTTAACCTTTTGTTCAGTGTTCTCATACCTAGATCGGTTAATGAATCGACAAAGGCAGAGGGTCAGAGGTTCAATCAAAGTCGAACCGGCTAAATCAAGATTAAACCAAAAATCATTAAATTAATACTATATAATAGAAAAACATAAATTAATATACTAATATTAATTAGTTTAATATTAATTCTTTCATTTTATTTTTTAAATTCAATTTACTTTTCATAAATAAAAAGTAAATAATAAATAAAATAAAATAACATATGGTTGTATATATATATTTGCTCAATTCAATTTTTTTATCATTACTTATATTCACTTTTATTTTTAAATTTTTTATATCATTTTAGTATTTTAATTTATTTAATTTTATATAAATTTAATTAATTATAATTAATTATATTAATTTAATATTAGTTTAATAAGTTTTAAATTTTGACTTATTATAATAAGAATGATAATTCATTTTTATTTATTTAATTTTTAGATAATAATGCGTGCTGTTATTAACTTATTATTATGATATATCCCATTTATACAACTAATATAATAATAATAATTAAAAAAAGAGAGGGGTTGAATTTTCGCAAAAAACAAAACGACATCGTTTTTACCAAAATATATAATAAAAAAATTTCAACAATAAAACAATATCATTTGAATAGATAAAAAAGACACCGTTTTGATTAAGAAATTAAAATAATAATAAAAAACTCACCTCCTAATCCGAAAATCCGAAATGGGTCTGCCGGATCACCAGATTTTGGTCTGATTTTTTGGGGACGGGTAATTAGGGATGGATCGGCACGACCAGTCAATCGATTTTTAGTTTTTCTAATTGAACCAGTCGGGCTGGTCTGATTTTTCAAAACCTTGCTTTTGTTTGTCTTTTACCTCTTACTTTTGAATCATTTGTCAAGTGTGCGCCTATAAGTACTTTCCTACTATTATCCTGATCTTGAGCTCGCTTCATCTGGATCTTTTCCTAGCAGGTTGCATATGGAATTGAAATTTTTGGATTGATGCTGAGAGACATTGCTTCAACACCATTTGTGCCTTCTTTTTTGCTACCAATCCTGACCAGTTATTTCCATTTTTTTTTATATTATATTTATTCAAACTTTTCTTGCTTAACAAAACAACATTATGCATATTTATCTAAGGCCTTTTGTAAACAGGCTTGATTTAATGCCACCTGAGTTGCGTTTATGCTACAACATATCCCATATTTGATTGCTTCTTTAATCCCTATACTATCTACTGTACTATTTGGGGGAAAGAGTCAGGGCACATATAACAAGCGAGAGAGTGGTTCCATAAATCCATCGATTGACATATAATAGGGCAAGTTTATCCAGGCCATTGATGAGGCATTTAATATACTTCCTTGGTATATGTTCCAAAGACCAGGAGAGTCATATATTATTTTCTACTACACCGTCTGATGGGTAAACTTGGTGATCTTTGTAGATTGGGTAACAGCTTGTTACCACTACTGTAAGACCTTTCATAGGCTCTTTTTCTAGACCTCCTACTAATCCCAGCATAGGTGTCTCTACTGTATTTTCTACACCTGCAACTGCTCCTAGACTCATTTCTGATAATACCCTCTAGAGTACCCACTTTCGGCTATGTAGAAAGATTTCTTATGTGGGTACAGATGGTGTGCTACATATTTATCATGTTTTAGAAGTGGTATATGCTTTATTTCTTGACATTCTTGATAATGCAAAAATATATTTCCTTTATATTTGCACTTTCGAAAATAGCCCTTAGCAAATGGTTTTGACTCATGTTTTTTCTTTTCATGTAGCCTCTTGCAAGTTGGCTTCGTGATACTTATCGGATGTCCTATAGGATGGATGTGGCTCTATCTAGCTTGCTGACCCATCTTAAGTTTCTAGAGGATGGGTTTCGCTAGCTGGAGGATACCCGGTAGCGCATTTGGAGGGGATATTAGCTTGTGAATCCTTTTATTGTTTTTCCTATGACTTGTTTATTCCAAACTGATGTTGGATGATGTATGATATTATGAATGTTATGTGTGTTATATGTGCACGATTTTTTATGGATGACTTAATGCTAAAACCCTATCTTATGTTGGATCAAATGCATGCATTTAATGATTTATGCAGCTAAAATGCAAATTTATATGGATTTGATGTATTTGAAAAACAAATTTATGCAATAGAATGCAATTTCATGGACTAAAATGTCATTTTATGCACTGAAAAGCCCTAGAATGCTTCAGAATGCCCGGAAAACACTAACTGCTCTAATTTTTTTGCACCCTCTCTCTTCCCTCGCCAATCGCCATCGGCTAGAAGGGATAAAACTACCACCTTGCCATGGTGGATCCGTTATAGAGGCGATGCCACCCCAAGCTAGCAAAGCCTTCAATACTCGGTGGGGATTCGCCAAAGAAGACTAGCAGATATGCTTCATTTCGTCACAGGCTCCAGATTGTTGGCTGCTTTCTTGGGATATAAATATCCCCTATTTCTTGAAAATGGCATCTGACTCTTTGTCGAGACCTTTCCCTTTTCTCTCTCATGGGCCTTACTTAAGTCACAAAATGATTTTGTGAACTAAGAACCTGGAAAAGGCAGAGAGGATTAATATGGGAAGGTATGGGATTTCTTTTGTATTGACCTGAGGGGAGCAAAGGTGGATTGGAATTGTTTGAAGGCCTGTTTGAGATTCTGAGATCCTGTCGATAATGTTTATATGTTTGGGGCAAGCATAGAGGAGTTGTGACCTACTTTTGAAGAATTCAGTGCCATCATCGACAATGATCTAGGCAGTGATTTGGAAGCTACTATAGCCATTTCAGAGTACAGGGTATTTTTGCTCCTTCCAGTGGCTTCTATAGTTGAGCCATGATATGGCTAGCACTATGGTGGTGTTGGATCAGATTTGTAATACTCTAGCAGACGGAACAGTAGACAGTAGACAATATGAATACATTGGATTATAGTAATTGATATGATATTAATTTAAGTATGAACAGACTTAACTAATTACTGAAATATATAAGAATGGTAGAGTGTAACACTCAGAAATTTTTAAACCTCAACCGAGTCACTTTTTTTACAATGTCCCGGAAAATACCGGTGTTAATTACACTATCCGGGGGAATAGCAGTCCGATTGATTTAGAAATTAGTGGCTCAGACCTGAGGGGATTAAGTTAATTAATTTTATGTGAAATTTTGGTGAAAAGAAAGAACTGAAAAACTTTTGGGAACACTAAAATTTTAAAGAGTGGCAAAATCATAATTTATGGTAACTTTGGGACAATTTTGGAAATCCACTATCTAGGATCTAGAATTGACCCAGAACCATTTTTAATAAAGAGAGTAATTCAAAATGAGCATTTTCATTTCCCACACTGAAGGTTAATTCTTAATAGAATTAGCAAAATAAATTATAGGAAGTTTCGGGATCAAAATATAATTAAGAAAAATTTTGGGCCAAAATACAATTAAGCAAAGTTATGGGATCCATCCATTTAAATTCCAGAAAGGGAGCATGTGGTGGCTGGCCATGTTGTTGGAGAGAGATTTTTAGTATTTTTTTTTACTTAATATTCTTAGAAATTGGACAAATGTCCATTATTCTAGAAAATTTCATTTTTCTCTTCATTTCTTTATAAGTTGGCTTTAGTATATGTAAAGAGAAGGAATGGATGGCCATTTAATATCTTTAAGGCCGAATCATATGTAAAGAAAAACTAAAAATATTATTTTAACCCTTCCTAAGAAACCAACTAAAAGAAGATAGAAATTGATGAAGGAAAAGAAAATCAAAGGAAAAAAATGATGAAAGATTTGTATTCAAGCTATTTGGTGGAACAAAAGGAGGAGGAATTCAAATATTTAACTTAAGATATGATTTTTAAAATTTAGTTTTTAATTTAATTTAAGAGTTTTATGGTTTTATTTGATAAATATTTAAGCTAATTAAGCTAAAAGTATAAAAAATGGACTAGGGTTTAAAAAGGATTCTGAATATATGTTAAGGCAATAACTTTTAGGTAGAATTCTAAATTTTTAATGAATGAATTTGAAGATGGTTAAAACATGAAAGATATATATAAATATGTTATTTGATATCTAAAAAAGGAATTGATGAAATTCGAAGTGAGGAGAAAGTAATTGAACAAAAACCGTGATTGACCATAATTAGGTTTTCTGAAATTTTCCTACAATTTTTTTAATTGTTTAGAATGATAAAGATATATATAGAATAAGTGTTCAACATTAAAAATGTTCATCTATATCTTATATATAGGTTTATAAAAGTGTTTTTCAATTGGATTTGTGGTTTATGAGATATTGAGCTATAAGTGTAGACTGCCAGAATTGACTGATAAATAGAATATAGGTTACTGTGTTCTATTAATATAAGGACCTTAGATTCTGAATTAGAGAAAGTATAAAACATAAAAGATGTTCATTTATATGTTATATAAATGTCTGTAAAATATTTTTATAATTGGATGAACACATAATTAATTATAGGCATAGAAACAGGGTCTATTCGGATAAAATATTTAGGACAGTAGTTTAATTTTGAAAATTCGCCAATAATTATGTAGTGAACCAAATAATCTAAAATTTGTATATGTTATAATATTATATGTAGATATTCAATAGGAAAAAGAATTACTGTAATTAGTTAAGTATAGATTGAGATGTAGATAAAATAGTACAGACTGCCAGAATAGGATTGTAGGTAGAATGTAGGGCTGGTTGTAAGACTAAGTTTAATTTGACACCATAAATTGTATAGTAATTGTTTTAATGTAAATTTTGGATATGTTAGAACCTTATGTGTTAAGTTTAATTAGGAATAATAAGTGAAATAATTGGTTAAGTGTAGAAAAAGATATAGGTAATGGAATACAGATTGCCAGTAAAGAATTTCGCACAGAAAAACCTTAGTAATTTGGGAATTCTTAAGAATTTCTTTAATATAAGTATAAGTAATGTAATTTTATATTAAATAGTATCTAAATGGAAATTAATTGAATATGTAGAGTCAGGAATAAATAAAAGACAGTGATGAGTACCATGAACATTTGAGCAATTAACCAAGGAAATGGAATTGGAAACGAGAAGAATAAGTAAATTGAAATAAGAAGTGCTTAGTGAGGTAAGTAATGTATACATCATTATACATAACCATGATTTTGACTTGTTGAATCAAAGAACATGCTTCATTCTTGATTGAATATTATTTTGTTATTGCTATTGATTATCCTTGGATTTTCTTCAAGATTAAAATGATCTATATCCATTGATTGTTATTGAAATTTGCAATATATATTGTATTTGTTCACATTGAAATCTCGAATCATGATATTGTACTTGATTGATCATGTACCCAAATGTTCCCAAAAGTAAGCACACCAAATGCTTAATCGTATACCATGATATTAATTGTTGAATTGCTATCTTTATACCAAATAAGGAATCATCACATGTTCATCGAAATGTATTGAGACTGATTGTTAAGTAAGCCCATGTATACCGATTAAATGCCATTGTATAATAATGTTTTTAATGAATACTTAATATTGTTATTTAAATCCATTGGCCTACTGATATGTGGATTTGACATCGACAGGGTAGTGGATAAATACCATCGGCAATGTGTACTTTGATTTATATGATACCCTATGTAACACCTTAGCCTAAACCTAACCTAAAGCTTGAAAGGGGAACTTAGGGGAGATTTTTTCTTTAATTTTGACTTATGAATACTATCTGTTTATGCATGAAATTAATAGATATGCATGTTATATGAAGTGATTTTATGCATAGAAGTGGTTTAATGGCTGTTAGGACAAAATCGGATAATTTTAAATTTTTGGTGAACTGGGGGCAAAATGGTCATTTCACACCCCCTTCGAGTTTTTATGGAATTAACACTATATTTGAAGGTAGAAAAGAATTTAAGGACATAAAAATGATATTATTAAGTTTATTTGAATAATTGTTGGAGAATTAAACCCGGTTGAAAATAATTCCCGGCAAGCTGTTCGATTGAGATGCTTCATTTGAACAAAGGCTATTTTAGTCTTTTCCTTTACAATATGGAGTTATATAGTGTATGCAACCTTATGGTATCATTTTAGGCTTGATTAAATCTAACCATTGGATGAAAAGATGAAGAAATGGATGGTTGGATGGCTAGGTTTCACCATATGTATTATAAACTCAAAGCATAGGATTATTCCTTTGATATTTAACCTTGATTTTTCCCACCCCTTCATTTTTGTTCTTCGTCTTCATCATTCACCAAACACATTTTCTCTTTCCTCCATTTACAGGTTTCAGCCACCTTAAATCCAAGCCAAACTTTGTTGTTTTCTTTCATTTTTTGATGGAAACATGTTAATTCCATCATCCTAAACATAATTATAACCATAGATTCAAAGGAAAAACTAGAAAAGTAACAAATTAAATCCTTTGAAGATTTTGAAGAAATTTTTGTAAGTTATTGATTTTGAAGTTCTTTTGATTCAAATATGTTAGTGATCAAAACATGTTTTGAATGGTTAGAATTCAAAATTTTGGATTGAAACCCTAATAGGAAGAACTTTGAATCAAAATGTTGTTTTGATGGATTATTTGGTTCAAATGTTGATTATTTGATGTGTATAACATGAATTAGTGGTTAAATAATTGAAACAAATTCATTTGGAGGAAGAATCAAAGTGGCCGAATGTGAGGTGCTTATGTAATGGTTTTGATATTTGTTGTTTAATAGGTTTAAATGATGGAATGATGTATATTTGATGTATATGTATTGAATTAGTGATCAAATGATGGAAAGAAATCAATTTGATGGAATCTTTACCTTGGCCGAATCATATAAGCTATGATAATGGTTTAGTGCTTTGATGTTTAATAGGTTTAAATGATTGAATGTTATGTAATTGATATGTATTAATATTGTATAATTGAATGGCATTGAAAAATGGATGAATGGAATGAATTCCATATTGGTGGAACCATATTAAGTTTGATAGTTTAAGGTGTTAGGTTAATGTGTTTAAGAAAGAAGTGTTTGATTATGGTTAAGTGTTGAAAATAATGAAAATGTATAGGTTTAGATATGTAAAGAATAATTGATTTAAGTACTTGAAAGGTAAACTTGATTATGGTGTATGTTTGATATGAAATGATGAACTAAGTATATATGAGTTCTTAATTTGATAAAATATTGATGAATATGTGTAATATGAGTTAATTATGGTAATAGATATGTGTTATTGCATAAAGGAATGGAAATAGTGTGATTTGTGCAAAATGAGGCTTATAAGGTATAATGTGTATGCCTTATGTGATTTGGTGTATTTTGATGTGTTTGATATGTTTTGTAATGTTATAAAGTCTTACCGGAGTGTTATATGTGAAAATAGGTGAACCGTCAAATACTCCAGCTCGGAGTGTAGAGCGACGGGCCGAGTAGGGCTCGAGAACAGTTTTGGGGGCTAAAGTGATCACATTGTGTAAAAGGTGAGTCCTTATGTATAATCATGCATGATCTGCATCATATATGCTATAATATTTCATTTGAGCAAATAAAATAGAGTTTGATACCCAAAAACCCAAACAGTGCAAATTGGCTAGTAAATAAACCTGCCGAAACAATAAAAAATGACCTAAACTTTGCCGGTCTATAAAATGAAATCCAGAAAGCCAATTGGGCCACCACTTGGCTCAATCATCTAGTCTTAACCTAAACTTCGAAATGGTACCTCATGGTCCACCTAAATCCTTTGGTAGCATACTTAACCAGAAACTACTCAAAAATCCCAAAACGGACCCGTAACGGCAGGTGCCAGTTGCAGCAGCGCAACTAGGCCCCACCGGGTATTTTTTGACATCTTCCAAATTTGTTCTTTTATTATTTATATATGTATATATGATCATTCTATAACTATATAAGTTCTATTTGTGCTATATTTAATGATTATAGGGAGATACAACCATATGATATTAAAACAGGACTACATTGATGGGTAGTGAAAAATTCCATCGACTGTATGCACACTGGTATTAATTAAGTTGACCTTTGCTAGAGAGGGTGTAATATTCTCTAGTATTCATAAATTTACCCATGCTATGGAGGGTGTAATATTTCTTAGTCATAAAGGCTGATCCCATTTGCGTTTAGTGATTTATGCACTTTATTATTGTGCTTATTACAGACAGTATGATTACATTTGTTACTGGACTCAATCCTGTTATATCATATGTGTGTTGACTTGTACATTGAATATTGATATGAATACTCATATGATTATTGATACAAATACTTATTACTTCCTTTACTTGTTATCAAATATTGATTCTACAGGCCATATAAGGGCAACTATTGGTAATATAGCATCTACTGCATTTTTATACATATGGATTCACTGAGTATTTTTATACTCACCCCCTTCAGTGGTTATCATTTTCAGGTCAGCAATGAGGCCCATATTCCATTGGCACATCTTATCCTTGCCGTGGAAATTTTGATACTTGTGACATGTAAATTCCAGTTCCAAAAGTATATGTAAATATTTGTACAGTATAGAGGTTCCATGGTACTGTAAATTAAGGAATGGCATGTATAAATGTATGTTTTTTCAGTTGGGCATAATCCTTATATATAGGAGATGCTGCCCAAATTTTATAGAATCATCAAGCCATTTTGAGCTTGTTATTGAATTGCATGCCATGTCATATAGTTAATTGGGTTTTTCGTGGTACTGGTAGCTTAGGCAATACCTGTACCTTAGGACTGTCACGACTCTCAAGTTGGGTCGTGACACCCTATCTAGGAAGGGTTAACTTTCATAGTCATAGGGTATGATCAGCCTTATGTATATGATATGAGATTGATATGATATTATACGTATTCATGGCCCATTATCTGTTTTATCTACATGATATGAGTATTGTTTACATGTTCATTGATTCCAAACCTTATTTTTTGTTGCCTACCATTGATAACCATTCCTTCATCCATCATTATTTATCATTGATATCATTGTTACCTATTCCTGTAATACGCTAGGAAACCCCATCTTGAATGCATGATTTAATTCTCAGTTTATAGTTTTGGAAAGAATTTTAGAGACATAGTCAGAAAGCAAAGGAAATACTTTTTCAGAAAACATCGGTGTTGATAACACTGCCCGGGAAATAGCAATCCGATCGACTAAAGAATTTCTGAGTCAGACCAAGGGATAAAGAATCACATAAATATATGTGTAATTATGGTAAAAAGAAAGAGGTGAAAAATATTTTGGAACACTGAAAAAGTAAGTGATGGCAAAATTGTAAATAAGTGAAAATTCATGGGAATAGTAGAAAATCATCTTCTGAGTTTCAGAATGAATCTAAAACTATTTTTATAAATAAGTTTAAATAAAAATAAGCTATTTGAATTCCCACTTTGAAATCCAATTCTTAACATAATTTTCAGAATAAATTACAGAAGGAAATGTGACCAAAGTATGATTACTTGATAGTTTAAGGACCAAAATGAAATTTTCCATTAATGACTTAATATATAAGGATGCCTTAATAGATTTTTTGGCCATTTCTTCTTCTTCCACCATTGTTGGCCGTGAGCTTCATCCAAAATTCCCCATCCATTTTTCTTGAAAAATCAAAGAGAAAACTTGTAAAAAAACTTGAATCAAACCATTGATTCATTGTTTTCCATCCTTGGATAGCTTGGAAAATCAAGAAATTTGAAGATACAAAGCCAAGTGGATTTCGTCCACTTCTCCATCACAAGGTAATGATGTAATTTTCTTAGTTTAATGATTGATTCATATGTTTTAAAAGTCAATTAGAATGGGTTTAGTGCTTAATTGCAGCAATTGATGCATTTGATAGGTTTTCCCTAATTTGGAAACCTAACTCAAAGTTGTGAAGAATGAATCTTTGATTTTGTATTAGTATGTGTTAATTGAGGTTAGAATATGTTAATTGGAGACTAATAGATGGTATATATGTGATTGAATTGATGTAGAGATCAAAGAATTGGAAAGTT
>CANXYC011412512.1:0-18482 GCA_948193065.1 Aleurites moluccanus
CCCCCCCCCCCCCCCCCCCCCCCCCCCCCCCCCCCCCCCCCCCCCCCCCCCCCCCCCCCCCCCCCCCCCCCCCCCCCCCCCCCCCCCGGGCGTTAAAGTTTGATTTAGCATTGCTTCCTGGATTCTAGGGAATTAGTTGGAGTTGAAATTTATCAAAGATCAGTTCCTGATATGGTGCATGACTTAGAGTGATTTATTTTTATTTGCTGCAGATTTAGTGCTTAATTAGTTAGTGCATTTACTTTGTTTTTGAAGTTGTATTTAAGCCATGTTTGATCAATCAATAATTGAATCATTTTTCTTGAAATCCTGTCCACTTCATTTTTCTATTGTGTGCACTTAAACCTTCTATTATTTTTTGTATAGTGATGGTATATCTGTTGTAGCTCAATTGACCATTGCAAGTTTAGCTAGAACTCTGCCTTTTGATATAATAGAACGGTCGTAAGTCTGACCAGTACTAACGGTGACTGAGTCATACATAAGCTCAAGCGAGATCAGACATCTGAAATGGCAAGGTATCTGAAGGCTCAAATCCAACGGCTTTAAACTTCCAGCCATTTCTGATCAAAACCTTAAGAAAAATAAATAAATAATAATTTGGTGTGTGCGTATGTACTGAAGCAAAATCTGAAGAAGTCTACAAATTCTCTTTCAGATTTGTCAGATAATGGGGTTTGATTTTTCTCTTATATGATGGAATAAGAATAGAGAGAAACAAGGACGAAACAAAGGCTTATCTCTGACTCTTGGCCACACATATTGTGGCAATTCTTTCATATATCACAATCAACGGCATTGAGACGTGCAGCTCTTCTTTCTTTAATTGGGAGCAATTAATTATGACGAGGAAGAAAAGAAGAAGAAGATAATGATGATTTGGGTCCATATGGAGGATTGTTGGATGATGATCAGAAGAAGATTAGGTTTGAATTAACTCTAGTTCGATACTATCAAGTTTTGATTTTATTTTTATCTTTTTAATTTATAAAAACATATCCAAATAATTGTTTCTATGTATCTTCCTTTCTTTACAACTCATGTAAAGATAAAGACGAGGGCAATTTAGATATAAAATTTTTTTTATTATTTATTTTTTTAATCAATTCATAAAATTAAATAAAGAAATTAAAATTTAAGGATCAATTAATTAATTTCAAAAAAAAAAAACTAATTAATTTTGTCAAACTGTAAAGATGAAATAATTATTTATCATATTAATTATTATTAAATAAATAAAAGTAGTTGAAAAAATAAAATAAAATAAAATAAAATAAATTTATTGTATATATACATAATATTTGAAATAATTTATATAAAAATTCAATTCCAATTTATTAATAAAGTAAAATAAAATAAAATAAAATTTCTTTCAAATGACTAAAAGTAAATAAATTTTTTTTTTTTTTTCAAATGAATTTTATCATCACAGCAGTAGCAGAAGCCTTCTAAAAATTGCCCCTGAAGACAACAGTTCCTTGCCTCGCTGTTCTGTCCGTGTTCACTGCCACGGGTAGTCCTTAGCTTGCTGCATACAAAGTTATAACTGCACGTCTTTTGTTCATACTTCTTTCATGTTGATTTAAATTAATTATGATTATTTTTTTTGCTTTTTAATTTTTTTATCCTAATCTCCTTATTTTTTTTTAAATTATATTAAATTATTCATATATTTATAAATTTATATTAAAGCATTTCTGATTTTGCTTTTATTAGACAATGAGATATTTTTGTCCAATTTTCTATATTTTTTTTGTTAGTCAAAGTCCAAAATTCAACTTAAATAGAGTTAATTACTTTGATATTTTTATATTTTTTCAAATTATATTAAATTGTCCCTATATTTTTAAAATTATAATAAAATGTCCATGTAATTTTTCATCTAACTCAAATCGCATATGGTAATCTCAACGCCAACCAATTTCTCGTTTGCACTATTAAAAGGAATTTTCAAGTCACATTCAATTATTGGCTTGAGTTTATCAGTTTTGAATTTACCTAATTTAAATATAATTCTCAAATAAAGTTTCACATTTATGTTACAAATTTTAGAAATTTTTTCTTGATTAAATTTTATAAGTTTTTTTCCAGTAAGAAAAATCATTTGTTATACTTGAAATTCTGAGGTCATAATATTAGTGTTTTTGTCTCTCTGATAAAAAGGATTCAAGAAATCAGAACCAAATTAGACAGAAGGGAAAAAATTAAATTTTATGTAATTTTGATTATAGCAAAATGCAGAAATATTTTAGTATAATTTTAGAAATATATGGACGATTAAATATAATTTAGAAAAATATAGTGACGTTAGAATAATTAACCTAAATATTTTAAATTAAAAGTTAAATTTTTGGGCTTTGAATAAAGAAAAAAGAGATTAAATTAGACGAAATGACCTTATTATCTAACAGAAGTAAAATACAGGGACATTTTAGTATAATTTTAGACATATAGAAACAATTTAATATAATTAAAAAAAATACAAAAACATAATATATATATGTAAATAATTTAAAAAATGCCAACATAAAATCAATCACATCGTAACATAAAATATATATATATATATATATATATATGTATATGCCAACATAAAATTAATCACATCGTAACATACATAGAAATATCATAATAACATTACAACATATAGAGGGGACACAACATCTGCTAGCAATTCAACTGTATATCTTAGTTTTAGTTTTATTAACAAAATCAATTGTATGATTACAGTAAAACCTTTATAAATCTTTAGGGTTAATTTCAGCTTACACTCTTCTAGCAACCTTAGTTATCTCATTTATATTTTCCTTTATATTTATCTCCTATTTAAACTAGATATCTCAGGTTTTAAGATATTCAAAAATCAAATTTTTCTAAATACTACATAATTTATGACGAAATTTCTAATTTAGTCCTGCGTCCTGTAATCTATCCTGAAATTCTATGCGAGTAACCTCTATTATTTCACTTATAACTCATTATGTAAATATTCAAATGTTGTTTTGTTTCAGAAAATTTTAGCTAAGACATAGGGAAAGATTTTTCATGTTTTGAGTTTTCCATGATTTTGTCTTTAAAGTTCTCAAAAACTCAAAAGTTAGTAAGGTTACTCAGTCAAAATCATAACCTGAGTTATTCTTACTCAGTTTCCCATATCTCTCTACATAGTAAGAATTAAATAAAAGTTCTTTAAAGGAATATAATCTAAACATGTGTATCTACAATTTTTATGTTTTATGAATTTCAAAATTCTAACTTTAAGGGCACGAAAATTTAGTCTCAAAATTCTATCAAGACACGGGAATTCCAGAATTTTCAAAGATTTATTTCTGATCTTACTTTTTTTCACTAATTAAATCTCTAAATTAACATTAAAACTCATTAAATTATAACATGAGGCAAGTTAAGGTTTCTATCTTTTGAAGCTTTTCTTGTAACTTCTATCAAAAACTCCAACAACTTGAAGAGAAAAAGTTTTGAAGATGAACGTATGAAGATTGATGAACATGGAGAGTAATTTGAGTGAGTGAGGTGAAATAAAATTTTGAAAAATTTTATGGAGGAATTTTTAGCCAAGGGAAGATAAGAGGAAGAAGAAGATGGTTACTTCCTCAAATTATGTTTATTTATAATAATTAATAACCAATTAGAATTTATGAAAAGAAAATTTTAAGAAAAATGAAATGGAAATTCACCTGGCCTTATTTGTGTCTTTATTATTTTAGATAAAATTAAACAAATTAATTTTGGTGGAGAAGGCTCCACTTGGCTAACCACCTTGCTTTATTTTTTTTTTAATTATTGATCAAAATTTGACTCTATTTCTCATAAATTACAAAATTGTCATTTTTTTCTTCTTATTCTTCTATCTTATTTTCTTTTATACTTAAGTACATAGAGTTTATCAATTTCACTCAATTCTATTTTTAACTTATTCATTATTCATTCAAATTTAGGTGTGCGAATAAAAATTGGATAAAAGAACGCTTTAGAATTTATTAAAAAATGAATACAAAAGGGTGTTCAAACTTAGATTTTTTTTTTTTTAAGTTTTTTAATTGATTTAACTAATTAGTACTTTTTCTAATTCCATTTAATCCTCTAATTATTTTTTTCATACTACTAATCTACTTAACTTAGGTTAACCTTAATTAATTCTAAACAATACACCTTCTAGAATTTATAAAAAATCGTCTACTAATATTCGTTTCCCGTAATTAGGTTTTAATCATTTTAAATTTTCGTTTAGGGTTATTACATTCTACCCTCTTTCAGAGAAATTCGTCTTCGAATTTTAAATTACTAACCTTATTATTGAAACAGCTGTGGATACTTTCGTTGCATATCAGTTTCACTTTTCCACGTGCATTCCTTAACACTGTGATTTTTTCATTGCACTTTCACCATAGAAATTTCTTCATTTCTCAGTTTCCTTACTTTTCGATCTACTATCCTGACTGACACTTCTTCATACGATAAGTTCTCATCTACTTCAATAACTTGTGGCTGAAGCACATGAGATGGATCATACAAGTACTTCTGGAGCATTGATATATGAAATACTAGACGAACATGACTTAAGCTTGGAGGAAGAGCTAAGCGATAAGATACATTCCCCACTTTATCTAGTATCTCAAATGGTCCCAAATACCTTAGTGAAAGTTTTCCCTTCTTGCCAAATTACATAACACCTTTCATTGGGAAAATCTTTAAGAATACATGATTGCCGATAGCTAATTGCACATCTCTTCACTTAGGATCTGCATAACTCTTTTGCCAACTATAAGCTATTTTCATTCTTTCTCTAATAATTGGCACTTTCTCCATAGTTACTCTGATCAAATATAGGCCTTCGATTTGTTTATCCCCAGGTTTCACCCAACATATTGGAGATCTGCATTTTCTTTCATACAATACTTTGTATGGTGCCATACCAATAGTGGAATGATAGCTATTATTATAAGCAAACTCCATCAAAAGTAGGTACTGATCTCAGTTGCCTCTAAAGTCAAGAACACATAAACGAAACATATCTTCTAATGACTGAATGGTTCTTTCAGATTACCCATCAGTTTGAGGGTGGAAAGTAGTACTAAAATTTAGTTGTGTACCTAAAGCCTCTTGAAACTTCTGTCAAAATTGGGATGTGAACTGAGTACCTCGATCCGATATAATGGACTTTGGTACACCATGTAACCTCACAATCTTTTCTAAATATAGCTTAGCATACTGAGCTACTGAATAAGTGGATTTAACCTCAAGAAAATGGGCTGACTTCGTAAGCCGATCCGCAATCACCCATATAGAGTCATAACCTCGTGAAGTCTTTGGTAATCCAACTACAAAATTTATAGTGATCTGCTCATATTTCCATTCAGGCGATTCTGTCTCCTAAACTAACCCAGATTTCACTTGCTAACAAGATAGACAAATAGATACAAACTTGGCTATCTATTGCTTCATACCCGCCACCAATAGTAGCTCTTCACATCATGATATATTTTGGTTGCGCTTGAGTGAACACTGTAAGGTGCAAAATGAATCTCTTTCAAAATCTTCTCCCTGAGTCCATTGACGTCAGGTACACACAACCGTTGCCCCATCTTCAATACACCATCATCTAATCGAAACTCAGAAGTCTTCCCAGCTTTCACATCCTCCTTTAACTTTAGTAATTACGGATCCTTATTCCGTGAGACTTTAATTTCATCAATTAGCTTATGTCTCACTTGAAAATGTGCCAATAAATCTCGAGATTCAGAAATTTCCAACTGAATTCCCATATCAACTAATTCTTTCATCTCCCTAATTAAGGGCCTTCGATGAATAACAATATGTGATAGACTTTCCATCGACTTTCTACTTAATGCATCAGCTACCATATTGCCTTTCCAGGATAACAAAGGATTTGACAATCATAATCCTTTACTAATTTCACCCACCGTCTATACCTCATATTAAGGTCTTTCTATTGTAGAATGTATTGGAGAATTTTGTGATCAGTGAATATCTCACATTTTTCACCATAAAGATAATGCCTCCAAATCTTTAAGGCAAAAACTACCACTGCCATTTCAAGATCATAGGTGGGGTAATTTAATTTATGCCTCTTCAATTGTCTAGATGCATAAGCTATCACTCTCCCATTTTGCATAAGCACACATCCAATTCCCATTCTTGAAGCATCACAATATACTGCAAATCCACCATATCCAAATGGCAAAGCAAGTACTGGAGCAGTAGTGAGACATGTTTTAAGTTTCTGAAAACTTTCCTCATAAGAGTTATCCCACTGAAATTTAACTTGTTTCCTTATTAACTTAGTTAATGGCAAGGCTATTTTAGAGGAATCTTTAACAAACCTCCAATAGTAACCTGTCATACTAAGAAAACTTCTGACTTCAGTCACACTGGTGGGTCAGGGTCAATCCACTACCACTTCAACTTTCTTTGGATCTACTTTTATGCCATCTTTAGTAATGACATGCCCTAGAAAACATACTTCAATCAGCCAAAACTCATATTTTGATAGCTTGGCATACAATTTATGTTCCCTCAGTATTTGCAATACAACTCTCAAATGCTCTTCATGCTCATCTTGACTTCTAGAGTATACAAGTATGTCATCAATGAAGACTATAAAAAACTTGTCCATAAAAGCCTTGAATACTCTATTCATTATATCCATGAAGACTGCAGGTGTATTAGTTAAACCAAATGGAATTACCAGAAATTCATAATGACCATATCGGGTTCTAAAAGTTGTTTTCGACACATCTTCTTTTCTGATCTTCAACTGAGGATAATATGATCTAAGATCAATTTTGGACAAATGAATGGCTCCTTGTAATTGATTAAATAAGTCATCTATCCTGGGTAAAGGATATTTATTCTTGATAGTCACCTTATTCAATTATCTGTAATCAATACATATCCGGAGAGTCTTATCTTTCTTCTTCACAAACAATACTGGAGCTCTCCATGGTGAACTGCTGAGTCTTATAAACCTTTTATCAAGCAATTCCTACAGTTGTACTTTCAATTCTTTCAACTCTGTAGGAGCCATTCGGTAATGTGAAATGGATATTGGATTAGTTCTCGGGTACACTTCGATTTCAAATTCTATTTCCCAATCAGGAGGTATTCTTGGTAAATTCTCAAGAAACAGATCAGGAAATTCATTTACCACAGGAATCTATTCAACTCCACCAGAATTAACTCGTGTATCAACCATACTAGCTAAGAATCCCTGACATCCTTTCCTCAGAAGCCATCTTGCACCAATATCAAATATTAGTCTTGTCATTACACTGCCTCTATCACCATAAAACTTAAAGTTGTCCTGACCCACAGGTCTAAATTCTACTCTTTTTCCCCAACAATCAATCGTAGCATAGTGAGTGGACAACCAATCCATTCCTAGCACCACATCAATCTCTAAAACTGGCAGTTCAATTGAATCAACTAGGAGTATATTCATCTTTTTCTTATCCTTACCTAATTTTTCAGCAAATGTAGGCGATACAAATGAGTGTGTAGTCCCCAAGTCAAATAAAACATCAGCTTGCACATTCTAAATTAAAATCATACCTGCCACAATAGTATTAGAAGTTTAGGCTTCTTACTGATTCAGAGTAAACACTATGCCCTATCCTTTGTTAGCTGCTGACTATTGTGTATCCTGAGCCGAACTCTGGCCTCTACCTTTGCCTCCAGAGCCTCTACTATTATTTTGACTCTGTTGGACTGTAGGCTGAGATACTGTCATGTCCTAATTTTGGAACATGACAGTCCTAGGATGTAGGAATAGCATAAGGCTATCGACACTCTTAGAACTCTTCTATAACCTATAAACATCACTCTCTATAACATATCTATATCCATATAATTAGTCTATCTGTCATTATCTATGATCATATCTGATCTCAACATATCTCATATATATTAAATATCAGTAACTAATAATATTACAGACCATACTAAATATAGTCATCCCAATAATTTGGATATCCATGGAGCATCTAAAATATATACAAGGAATATATACAAGTTCAATATTTACATTATTATAACAAAGTTGGATCCACTGATGAAGCAATCTTGGATCAACTCTACTCTTGACCTGAAAAGATAAAACCACTAAAAGAGTGAGTATTTTCATACTCAGTGAGTCAATATATATATTATCACACAGAGGCTAAATAGGTAGCAACAAACGAATAATATTAACAATTGGCTCATGGATAGCACATCAAAGGACCAAATCAAGGTAAATGATTTATAGACATCAAATATAGATATATAGGCACTGAGAGAAATAATAACCATGTATATATAACAGATATTGGGCCATGAAATGCATAATATTATCAATATAACATGTAAATAGCATAAGGTGGACCATACCCTATGGCCAGGACCATAACCCTTCCTAGGTAAGGTATCAGTGAAATTTCATTGTCCACAATACTGATGGTATTTACTCACTACCCCATCAGTAAGGTAGCTCTATCATACAAACATTAGAATAGGCTAATGATAACAAATAGAATACCAAATAGGCAATAAAATTAACAAGGCTCAATTTCTATAACTTTAGTTCATTTGAGCTGTTTAAGCAAGTAAACATATATAGATCATTATCCTTAACAAAGGAACATTATAGTATAGGTAAAATGCCACAAAAGTCATTTAGGATACAAGTTCAAAATATATTAAGAAGACACATTTATACTGGTGATAAAGAAAGTCACCAATTTTAGCAAATTTGGTAACAATTGGTTTCTTAAGGAAATTAACAAAGGTCATTTCGTCAAGCACTTGGTGTGCACCACTTTAGAACTAAATAAATATAGTTTTGGGACATATTGATCAAAAGTCAAAGTTCACAATTCAAGCCCCAATGGCAACAAACACAAAGTCATTATCAAACAAGGTTTATATACATCAATAAACAACACAATTGGAGCTTGAATTCAAGGAAAATTCAAAGGAAACTCAAATGAAACACTTTGGCCAAAAAGTTGCAAGAATTTAAATGGATTCAAATTGATCAAAGAAAGGTTTAAACATACATAATAATATATATATAACTCACCAGAACCAACGAATTGATCGTTTACGCGATAAAACGCCAATTTGCCTATAACAGGCAAAAGCAGTGTTCTTCGGTTTCCTTCAATTTTACAATCAATTTACCACATATTTAGACTTAAATGGATGCTAACTAACATATTTAAACATTAATTAGAATTATGGAATGCTATATAGAAAATCCATTTCAAACATAAACCTAGTTTTAAGTTTTCTCCAATTTCAATCTAATCTTGAAATCTATCGATATAATCATGTTTATAATCACTTATGTAGCTTAAATGAATTAAAAGAATGAATAAAACATCATTCTCACCTGAATTGAAGGTGTGGTCGAAATTTAGGTTAAATGATTCTTCAATTTCTAGCTTGAATTTCTTGGAATTTTCGATAGAACTAGCTTAATCGATAGTTTAACCGAGTTTTCTATCGATTTTGCTTGAAGTTTGGATGAATTTGGTGGAGTTTTGGGGAAGAAGGAGACTTGGGTATAAAAATGGAGGAAGGAGGAGAATTTTTTGATTTTTAGAGAGTTATATGGTTATTTATATTAATTAACTTGCAGCTAATTTGATTTTTCCCCTGACACTTCTCGTATTCGCATTTTCAACCTGAAACTTATAACTATTTATCTTTTTGTCCCATTTCAATTCTTAAATAATATTTTTTATATTTATCCAGCTTATGAGTCTAATGGTGATATTAAAAATTTAAAATTCTGAACCCGTTCGTTACGTCGACGTGCTTACCTATCCACCGGGTCGATTTTTAGCGATTTGTCAAATCGTCCAAGTATAATGTTCTAATGTCTAAATCAACTTTATTTATGCTTAAAAAATATATATTCAAGGTTATATAAATGAAATTTTAGGGTGTTACAGGTGGTTCGGGCATCTCCTCTGCAATCCCTTAAATCTCTCACAGGCCTCATAAAGAGACTCTCCTTCCAGCTGTTCGAAATTGAGGATTTCATTCTTGAACCTAAGCATTTTCGTAGGTAGAAAATACTTAGTTAAGAAATCTTGGACAATCATTCTCCAACTAGTGAAGTAATCTGTTGTATGTTTGTTAAGTCAATCCTTAGATAGGTCTCTCAACGAGAAGAAGAACAACATCATCCTAAAGGCTTCATCTGAAACACCATTAATCTTCACTATATTGCAAAACTCCACAAAGTTGGATATTTGGGCATTGGGATCTTCCAATGGACCCCCTCAGAATTGCTTGTTGGACACCATATTGATTAGTGCAGGGTCCAACTTGAAATTATTGTTGTTGATAGTCGATCTAGCTATGCTTGATTGTGCCCATTCAAGTTCGACAACATGTAGTCTCTAAGGGTCCAGGCTTGTGGTTGAATATGAACCGGAGGTTCATGTATATCTGGTTGCACACCATTTCCTTATCCATTTACTTCAGCGGCTGCCACCACTGCCGCTGCTTCAGCTACTCCTCTCAAATCTGCCATGTTATTTATCCCTTGTTGCTTCCATTGCCTTGCTTCCTTCCGATTCTTTTTGCACAACTTTTCAATTTCTGGATTCAACGGCTCAAGATTCGCTAATTTAGACCTTCGCATAAACTTCTGTAATTCAAATCACAATTAAGCAAGAAATATTAAAAACTAAGTAAAATGTCTAACTTAATAAAGAATATATCTTGTATTGATATTGACACAAAATTATCGCCTCCCCAACAACGACGCCAAAAACTTGTTGGGCGTTTTGCAAGTGTACGAATCATTCATGCAAGTAATAGTGTGTGAGTGAATGTGAGTGAATGTCATGTCTCACAAAGAGGCGTGATTGTTAAGCATTAAAATTGAGTGTTTTATTAGTATTTTAGGTATTATTTTGTAGTTAATTAATTGAGTTTTTGTATAAGTTAGGTTAATTTTAATATAGATTTGAATTTCAATTTGAAATAAGGATTTAGCAATATTTTGGTAGATTTGATAGGATTTAAATTTTATTTTATATAATATTTTTAATTTAAATTTTATTAGATTTATGATTTTGGTTATAATTTTATTTTTGAATAATGATTTTTATTTGATTTGATTTTGTTTTGAAGGTTTAAAAAATTGAAATTTTGGATTTTCAGTTGGAAAAATTCGTCATGGGATGAAATACGGGGCACCCGGTATTTGGAGTCAAGATCCGGTATTTGAAGAAAAGGAACCGGTATTTGAAGTATAAATGAAACCCAAGAGACAGTAGAGAATACTGGATACCGGTATTTCACCGTGTACAACCGGTATTTCGTTACCTACCAGGTATTTCGCCAAATATGTGAAATACTTATACCCTGTATTTCATGTCCCTACCCGGTATTTTGCTCTGCCCTCAGAAATGAAGTCTATAAAAAGGCAACCAAGGCTTGAAAAAAATATATATCACTCTTGGGAGTTAAGGAGACTTAAGGGAGGCTAAAGAAAAGGATTTTTGGAGTTTCACGACCTTCAATCAATCAAAGATATCATCAAATAGAATTTTTACTTTTTCTACTTGTTTATTTCTTTGTTAATTTTAGTATGAACATGTTTAATTTATTGATTAATTTACCTTTTCTTTATTTTACTATATTGAACTAAATTCTTTTTCTACAATTTAGATGAAGTTAATTTAATAATAAATGTTGATGACAATGATTTATGATTTTAATTATTCTTAATATATAGTTTGATTTGTTAATTTTGATTGATTTGTTAATTTTGATTTATAAGTGTTTTATAATTGGCCACTATAATCACTATCTTAGGTAGCTATATATAAGCGATAGTTGCTAGTTCATAGAATTAATAAGTTAAGGCATGTATCGCTAAGAGATTAGGGTACACTTTAGTGGATTTTATGAAATTGCTAAGGATTTTAATGAATTAACATTGATTCAGTGATCAACTTGTATTAATGTTAATGTTTGGATTTTTACTCGAGAGAGACTATTTCATAATTTAGAGTAATCAATCCATCAAACACTATAATTTTGAAATCATTATTGAGTCAGATCCACCGTATAAATTCAATTAATGGAATCTAAATTCTAGATAGTTTTCTTTGATATTTTTAAATTCTAAGTTGAGTTTTCTTGTTTATTTAATTTTGCTTTAAAAAATTCATCCAAACCAATTTAATTTCTTTCCAATTAATAAAGATAATATCAATTTTGGAAATTGATAACGCCTCTCCGTGGAACGATACTCTACTCACTCTATTATTTGCTGAAGTTCAAGTACCAAAATTAAATACTTCTCTATTATTTAGACAAAATTAAAATTGAATGTTGAAATAAAAATTAAAGCAATATTGAAAATTAAAAACAAAGTAATTTTGAGTTTTGAAGATTAAAATAATTTTAATAAACCTAAAATTTAAATTTCGTCAATTGATGTTTTATAATTCTAACTCATGATTAATTATCCAAAATACCAAATTAATGAATTAACTACTATAAATTATTGTAATTCTCTCTCAAACAACTATAAAATACTAATATTAATTTCATATCTATTATCGTGATTATTTAGTTAATGTAAACTCATTAAAATTTTTAGCAATTTCTAACTCTCTAAAATGTGTCACAATCTCTTGGAAACTCGATCCCTTAGATTATTTCATCTCTCAATTCATCATATGTTATCTTAAATAATATTTAATAATGGCCAATTATCAAATATTTATAAACTTAGATCAGTAAATTAACTAATTTTAACATATACACAGGATAATCAATCAATCATAATTAAATCATAAAATCAATAATTGACTATATCTAAATTATAAAATAAATAATTTAGCCAAATATAGTTGAAACACAAATTGAAAATTTTATTAAATTAATAAAATAATTCAACATTACTAAATAATTAAATTAAATAAAGACAAATGAAATTAAAAATGAAAATATTATTTATCCGCTAAGATTTAATTTTGATTGCTAGTCTTTCAATTTGAAGTTTTTACTTGCTCTTCTTGAATATTTTCCTCTCTAAATTTGTTAGAAAAATTTTCACTCTTCAACTCTAAAAAAAATATAAATTTTTGAAAGTTAAATACCCATTTTTGTCTAAAAATCACCAGAAATTGAGTCATTAATTCAAAAACCGGGTTGAGCATACTAAAAAATCGAGTACCAATTTTTGAATCTGTATCTCCGAAAAATAATTTGACCAAAAATCAGGTGTTTTAGCTTAAAACTGGATTGAACCTCTCCAAAAATTGAATACCGATTTTTATAGCAAATTTTCTTCAAATTTATTTTATTTTTGAACAAAATATCTTTATATTTTTAATTTTAATTTTAAATTTAAAAAATAAATAAAATCATATTAAATAATATAAAATAAAATAAAATAATAATAAAATATATTTAAATTAACCTAAAAATATTATTAAAATAACACACGAAGAAGAAACATAATCTTTTAAGTTTTAACATTTGTTGCCAAGATAACAAACACATGATCGCTGCATTTATTTAATAAGTATAGTTGAATTCAATTTTTGAATGGAGGAATCACTCCCTAACCCTTAATTTATAAGTAGGAATTAAAAATGACTTTATCTTTCTCTTTTTCAAGAAAGAAATTATGTGGTATTAGATGAATTAAAATGCATGAGTAAGCTTAGGTCTTCTACAATGGAAATGTAGCTTCACAATTCTGTCAAGCTTAGTCAACTAATGTGGTAGTGGTGGTGGGGATTTGATTTGAGACTATTTACATGTTAGCGGCCCCCAACAAATTGTTAGGCCAAGGGTTGAATTAGGTCTTTAGATGTGACTTGTAATACTTTCATCAACCAAGTTACACTATATAACTATAAATTTATTAAAAATTTAAAAAAAATCAAAACTTTATTATTTTATCTTTGAATATTTGTCTTTTTATATTAGTTGTGGTAATGATTAAATTTAAAATTAGTTGCTTTTAATTAAATATCAATTAATTGACTCAATTTTTAAATTGTACTATTATTATTATTCTTTGAACCTCTTTCTAATTTTCGTTTTTCTTCTTGGTTTTATTAGAGGTGTCACCAGAGTAGTTTGTTTAATTTTCTTCTTGTATTTTATTAATATTTTTTCTATTTTTTTTTTGTTAATAATCTTATTTATTAAAATCCTCAATCTCTTCCTCTTCTTTTGAAATGATGGAGTTGTTTTAGTTATTTTATGCACTTAAAATTAAATTTTTTTCTATTTTTCAGTGGTGTTCGGAAGGATTTAATAATTTATTTGTAATTATAAGTATATCAAGTATTCAAATTTTTGTCAACAGTTTTGAATGATAAAAAATTATATATATTTAGTGATATTCATAAAAAATTATAACGGAATAACTCTTTTTATAAATTCACTCTTTATGACTCTCTTTTAAATATAATTTTTAATACAATGAGTTCTTAAATTTCTCAGAGCATATCTACAAATCATTATACTTGGTATAAAAGATTTTAAGATAAAAAAAGTAGAAGATGATTTTTTTTATATATATTTTCTTCCAAACATATTTTCAAAATCTACTTGTATTTTTTGACTTTCTTATATTATATCTCTTAAATTGTGACTGATAATTTTAATAAATAAATGATGTTTTAAAAAAAAAAAAATTGATTGTATAGATGGAGTATGCCAACATATTCTTATATTTATCGACATATAAGAAGAACCACTTGAAAACACTTTAATTAAATTAAAAATATATATAATTAATTAAATCATAATATAAATTATCAAAAACTAAGAAAAAAAAAACCCAAGATCTTACAAATATTTTTTAGGCCATTGTTCCAAATACTTAGGGTTAATTTCACTCGTCTTTTTTCAACTTATAACTAATATACATTATCGTCCCTCAACTTAATTTTGTGACATTAATATCACTCAATTAATATGGTTTGTAATAGTAATGTCCTTCTGTCATATTTTCGTCTAACCATATAACGGAACGCATATGTGGTAGCCACATCACCAATTTTATATTCAAATTAATGTCACATTAGTTTTATTTTTTGAAACACGCTTCTTCCTCTCCCATTTTTCTCTCTTTTCTGCATCTCTAACATGGTTCTTTTTCCTAAAAAATGGTTCCTTTTCAATGCTCCTTGTATTAGTAGGGTTCCATCTTTTCTTTCATTGTTGAAGTAAAAAAAAAAAACTAGAAAGAAAGAAATAGCGCACCTAAAGACGAAGGCTTCATCTGCAGTTTTCTTCGATTGATCGATTATGGCAGGACGACATGCAGAATATGTTACTCCTATGTGTGAATGTGGCTTAGAAGCTCCCCTTCGTACGTCATGGACAGAAGATAATCATGGGCGAAGGTTTTATGGTTGCAAAAATTATAGGGTAAGTGTAATGTATGTTTATTTTAATTTGATTTTGGGTTCATTATGGTGAGAGATTGAAAGCAAGCATCAATTTTGTTTTACAGACAGCTCATGGATCATGTAAATTCTTTGAGTGGGTGGATCCTGAGTATTCTGAGCGTGCTAAAAATATAATCAACGCATTATTAAGGAAAGTAGATAGGTTGGAGAAGCAGAAGAAATAAATTCTTTGAGTGGGTGGATCCTGAGTATTCTGAGCGTGCTAAAAATATAATCAACGCATTATTAAGGAAAGTAGATAGGTTGGAGAAGCAGAAGAAAGAGCTAAGCATGGTTACTGTAGCGATGAAAATGAACAAAAAATAAATTTGGGATGGCTCTGACTTGAAGAGCATTTTAGTATTATGTTTTTTTTTTTAGCATTTTAGCCTGGTTTGTGGGTCTATTAGAAAAACCCATAATTTATATTTTGTTGTTTTGTGAAAAATCAATGAAACTAAGGAACCATAAATTGGCATTATCTATAATGTATTAATTGCACTTTTTTTTTAATTATGTATATTGTGAATGAAATATTGAATCTGTTATTAAAAAAAATACAAAAAAGGAACAAGGATAATGATTTCAATATTGAACCTGTTGTTTCAACATAATGGTCCAAAAACAAAATATTCTTTAGGCTATCATTGACCATATACATATAATTTATGTAAGATAATTTTAATGTTGAAACAAACCAACCTTATGATGTTTCAACATTGAATTACAAAAACAAAATATGAGTAATGGCTTTACATGACCATATACATGTAACCAACCCAAACTTAAATGTTTGCTTCCAAATTTACAAAATAATTACAAAATAAATTATTCACAAAATGGTAAGCTGCATGAAAGCTACTTTCTGGACTTTCTAATGGTCCTTTTATTTTGTTGGGACACTTCACTTTGTTGAGTTCCAATAAAGTGACTTGTTTGTGTTCCAATTGTGTGACTAAACTATGAACCTAGTTCTTGAATGGTATGCATCTCACCTTGGTTAGTTGCCTGTATATAAAAAAAGGAGTGTAATTAATATCATCAAAGTAATAGTATACCAAGAGCACTCAACCTAAACTTCATAACAATAACAACATCACTTCCAATATAACAATATTTTTCTTTAATAACAGCAACCAACCCAAAGTTAATAACAATACCAATATCACTTCCAATTTAACATTATTTTTCTTCAATAATAGCAACCAACATCATTAAGTATACTTGTCCAAACTAACATTCTAAAACAATAGGCTCTACTCCAATACCATCAACCAAATAACTCTCAATCAACAACCAACCTCATTAACAAACTAAATTCATAAAGTAATGGGTTCAAAGCAACAACATTTTAAGCACCTAAAGAACAACAAGTTAACAACCAACTCAAGCAAATACAACAGTTAAAATTTGCAGTAACTTAAGATTGAAGTTATCATTAAAATTAAAAAAATAACCCTTTCTGCATTCATTGCTTCTCCAGAGGTATTGTCAGTCCTTCTGCTTCCTCCTACTCTTATCTGCAATTGACATTGACTAATATTAGTTTTATGACTTTTATATTAATTAATGTACCACTTGTTAATTGGTTAGTAGAATCAATTAAATATACCTTTGGTTTTGTATCCTTTTGTAATTGATGGCTTCTTTTGTTATCCCTACTTGTCCACAATGAGTGCATCCCATAGAGATAGCACCCTTCCTCTTTAACTTGTTCAAAGTAGTTGCCTTCTCAACTTCTTCGGATAGCACCCTTCTCGTTTCTTCTAGTTGTAGGTTTCCTCCCTCTTTTCTTTAACACCACTGGAGGTGGTGTAATGATGGAATGTTCTCCTCCTTTTGGCCATATATCAGGCCCATTTATTGGCTCTATAGTATTATTGTACACCTTCAATCCTGTGGACACATGGTAGTATAAGTCCACATACTTCTCTGGCTCTTCGTTTTGTTTGTAAATACAGGCTATTGCATGAGCACAAGGGATGCCTGTTAGATCCCACCTTTTGCAGGTGCAAGTCTTTGCACTCAAATCAACTACATATTGTTTACCATTCTTATGCACCTGAATCTTAGATGACCCAGTAAAAGTGGGAAAGTAATCACCAGACCAAGCTTTAATCTTCTCAAACTTTTTCTATATTTTTGGACACAATAAATTTTCAACATTTTTCTCCATCTCAGCCTTCTTTTTTGCTATCCTTCGCAGTAGTTGGTTTCTGATCATATCTAGCATTGTTATTATGGGTTTAGTCTTGGCCTCCAAGATGTATTTGTTAAAGCATTCGCACATATTGTTGAGCAATATGTCGTATTTTGTATCTGTTTTGAAACAGGCCCTACTCTAATTTTTTACTGGCCTTGCTCTTAGCCAATCCCTATATTTCACTAACTTCTTTTCAACTTCAGCCAATGAGTCTTCAAGTGCTTTGGTGTATGAAGCCCTTGCACATGCCCATAAAAGGTCCTTATAAACCTTTCCTTTAAATAACCCTCTCATATTAGTCCAGAGATATCTTACACACATCCTATGCTCTGAGTTAGGGAACATCTCTTTTATGATGCTTACAAGGCCTTGTATCAGTCCAAAAATAATACTTACCAATCAATTGGATGAATCATGCATCTAGTAAATTAAACATAAGAGTTGTTTATTACATTTTGTCTATCTGACATGAAGGTGCAGTTGTTGGAGTTGTACATCTCCAAGTCAGCTCTCAAATTAGTAAGGAATCAACCCCAATATTCCTTATTTTCAGCTCTCACAACTGCATAAGCTATAGGAAAAATGCAATCATTAGGATCAATACCAACTGCTGACAATAATTGGTACCTATATGTCCCCTTTAGCCAACATCTATCAAGGCACACAATAGGTGTAATACCTCAACCTAAACTGATTTGAACCTTGAAAGGGGAACTTAGGAGGAAATTTTTTCTTTCTTTTGAACTGGTTAAAATTATGTATTTATGCATGAAATTGATAGTTATGCATGTTATATGAGTTAATTTTATGCATAGAAG
>CANXYC011412584.1:0-13458 GCA_948193065.1 Aleurites moluccanus
CAATTACTTTCAATTATGGATATACTAATGCAATTAAACTAATTACCCATTCAATTGAACCTAAAATAACACTAAATCATCAATAAAATCAAACAAATAAATTACTCACCCAAATTATCCAAGTTGGCCGAAATTTCAAGGTGATTTTTCCTCCAAATTCTTTGCTCCAATCAACAATCTATGGATGGAAATGGATAGAGCTAGATGAGACCTTGATTTTGCTATCAAATTTCATTCAATTTGGTGAAGAAATGAAGAAATTATGAAGAAAAGAAATTGGAAAGGAAGAAATGACAACAATGGAGAAGAAATGGTGAAGAAGAAGAAGGCTGCTGGAAATCGTGATTTACAGACCCAAATAAGACAAAATTGAGTGTCAAATTATAACTTAGTCCCTCAAATTTCAATCTTTGTATTTTGATCTTTAAATCTTCTGAAATTTATTCTGAATGTTCTGTTAAGATTTTGATACCAGTGTAAAAAGAAAATATACTTATTTTAATTTATCCTTAATTATAAAAAATTATTCTGGAGTTATTCTGTAACTCCGACTGATTCATTTTCACAATTCACCTTGAATTACACTTTATTTACCAAAATGCCATTCTTTACATTTCAGTGTTCCTAAATGATTTTCACTTCTTATTTTTATCAAAATTACATATAAATTATGGTTATATTTTACCCCTAAGCCAACTTCAAAAATTCTTCTGTTGACTGCACTGCTAATTTCTTGGCAGTGTCCCGACACCGCCATTTTCCGAAAAAGTTTCAAATTTGCTTTCTAACTATGTTTTTAAAATTATTTCCCATCAATTCAAGACTAATGGACCATATACTGAGAATTTATTCATGCATTTATGTTATGGCTTGCTAGGATATTACAGTTTGGCTATTTGATATTCAATTTGGTATCCATCTTCTTCCTATTTATACTAAGCTAAAGGAAAGGTTGAAAAATGGAGAAAACTCTAGAATTTGGGCATTTGTCAAATGTTTGTCCAAATGCAAAACCATTTTACAGAAACTTATATAACATATGAAGGAACGTTTTTCATGTTTAACACTTTTCCTAATTCATACTCTAAGGTCTTGATATCAACAGAACACAGTACCCTTTTCTTATTTGTCTATCATTCTAGACAGGTAACACTTATAGCTTAATATCTCTTAAAATATATATCCAATGCTAAAAACCTTTTACAAGCCTCTATATAAGACATAAATTAACACTTTGCATTCTGAACACTTTGCTTAATTTGATCTCTAACGTTCTCTAAAATAAAAACATAGTAGCATTTTTCAGAAATCCTACATCCGAGCCAGTCACAGTCTTTACTTAATATCTCCTTATTCAGTTCGAATTTCATATATTTCTTTTATAGACATATACATAAATATATACCTATAATTTTCATGTTTTGTACTTCTCCAAATTCATTCATAAAGTCCATAAAATCTGAACTACAACTTTCTAACCTAAACTGTTTCCATAATTCTTTAAAACTCTAATTCATCCTTTAACTTCTTTCATATTCCTTTGATTATATAATTCAATTAATTCAATTCATTAACTATTATAACTATAACACTTATAGAATAAATTAAACAATCAAGTTAAGAACCTTACCTTAGATGAAACCTCTCTTACTTTCTCTTCCAAGAATAGCAAATCCATAAATTTTTCCTTGATCATTTTTCTTATCTAACCTTTCCTTGCTCAAACATTTAGTTTTTATAGAAGGAAATTTGGGAAATTTTTTTTTTGGAGGATTTGCCATAGATGGTTTGGCTATTTGATGTTCAATTTGCTATCCATCTTTTTCCTATTTATACTAAGCTAAAGGAAAGGTTGAAAAATGGAGAAAACTCTAGAATTTGGGCATTTGTCAAATGTTCGTCCAAATGCAAAATCATTTTACAAAAACTTATATAACATATGAAGGAATATGTTTCATGTTTAACACTTTTCCTAATTCATACTCTAAGATCCTGATATCAACAGAACACAATATCCATTTCCTATTTGTCTATCATTCTGGACAGGTGACACTTATAGTTTAATATCTCTTAAAACATATATCTAATGCTAAAAACCTTTTACAAGCCTCTATATAAGATATAAATTAACACTTTTTATGATGAACACTTTGCTTAATTTGATCTCTAATATTCTCCAAAATAAAAACACATAGCATTTTTCAGAAACTCTACATCCGAGTCAGTCACAGTATTTACTTAATATCTCCTTATTCACTTCGAATTTCATAAATTTCTTTTACAATCATATACATAAACATATACCTACAACTTTCATGTTTTGCACTTCTCTAAATTCATTCATTAAGTCTATAAAATATGAACTACAACTTTTTGACCTAAACTATTTCCATAATTCTTTAAAACTCTAATTCATCCTTGAACTTCTTTTATATTCCTTTGATTACATAATTCAATTAATTCAATTCATTAACTATTATAACTATAACACTTATAGAATAGATTAAAGAACCAAGTTAAGAACCTTACCTTAGATGAAACCTCTCTTACTTTCTCTTCCAAGAATAGCAAATCCATAAAATTTTTCCTTGATCATCTTTCTTATCTAACTATTCCTTACTTAAACAATTGGTTTTTATGGAAGGAAATTTGAAAAATTTTTTTTTGGAGGCTTTGCCATGGATGGTTTGACTATTTGATATTCAATTGGCTATCTATTTTCTTCCTATTTATACTAAGCTAAAGCAAAGGTTGAAAAATGGAGAAAACTTTAAAATTTGGGCATTTGTCAAATTTTCATAAATTAGTAGGAAAAATCTTCAATAAAAATCCTACTTTCTTTATCCCTTTGGCCAACCACTCTAAGGATTTTTTCTTGGAGAATTCTAGATTTTAAGGATTAAAATGATATTTGGCTTGGTGGGTCCCACAACTTTGGTAATTATACTTTTGCCTATAATTTTTCATATTTATAATTGCTACCGCAATTTTTTTCAATTGAGTCCTTAAATTATTCCTATTAAAGTCCTATGTAACCTTACATTACCCATGGTATATCAATTCAACTTAATAATTCAACCTTATAGCTGTAGAATTTTTATTCCGAACCCATTCCAATAAAAACTCTAAAAATCATAACTTTAACTTTTCTTAAGTTCACTTCTTTTTTATTTCCATCTCCAATCACTTATAATACTATATTAATTCTAGTTTAGTCCATAATCCATCTAATTTAATTATGGTAAAAGAAATGTGAATAAAATGACTGTTCAAAATTAATTAAGAGTCGGGTACCAATAATTGTTTCTAAAATAAAATTTTCTCATCACTTCCTTTTTCTTTACTATTCATTTGTCTTTTTAATTTCATATTAATTCTCAAATTATTTTTTCTAGATAATTTAGGATCCTAAGTAAAATATCCTTAATTGAATTATATAAAGAACCTTTTAAAAATATTAAAAGAAATTTGATTACCAATAGCTCTATTTATTCTCACTCATAAAATTCTTCACTAAAATTCTTATTGAATTTCCATTTTCTGTACTTCCTTAAACTATTCTGGCTTATTTATTTTTTAATTAACTTATTACCCTCTGCCAGTCCACTTGAGTCTGTACAGTCTAAAATTTAATCCTTCTTAGCTAGGATTAATAAATTAAATAATGTGCATATTGTCAATGGTATTTACTCACTACCCCATCGAAAGGTAGTTTTGTCATGTTGTTAGGTATAATGAATAATGAGGATTAAAATATTATTAGGCTCATGTAAGGTGACAATAAATCATAACAAGTCAATCAACATTTCAATGGACAAATTCAAGTTACATTAAAGGCTAACAACATCAATAATATATATTGTCAAATATGAATTCTCATATGAAATGGAATTAAAGGTCATGAATCAAATTAGGTTTAGGTTACTTTGGAGCTCATATGTCAAATGGAATTAATCTTTAGGTCAAACACTTGGTGGATTATATTACAGGCAAGTAAAACTAGCATTCTGTCCAGCTCTAGCTTCCCAAAATGAATTGTGAGGGAAATATTTTGCTTTAAGTAAGCAACTCACCAAGCTATTAGGTCTTTTAAGCAGACGTCATCCCTGTTTAGCCAGTAATGCCCTATTAAAAGATTTGAGATGGCCATTCCTCCCTTTTCCTTACGAGCTGAGAATCTCTCCCAGGTCAACCATCGGATACCTGCCGAACCAGGGCCCTTTGCTCCCCATCAATATCCATTCATAAGCTTTTAAAGCTCATCACATAAGGAATCAGGGATAAGGAAGACATTCATACAGTAAGTATGAATTGCTTGGGCTATCGATTTTAACATGATTTCTTTACATGCTTTAGATAAAGCTTTCTTATTCCAGTTCTGAATTCTCTTCCACGTACGATCCTTAAGAAAATTCAATATGGTCTTCTTACCTCTACCAACCAAAGAGGGAAGACCCAAATATTTCCCGTGATCCAAAGGAGCAGGTACTTCCAGTAAATTCATCAAAACAGCTCTCCTATTGGAATTCACATTGTGACTAAACATCACACCTGATTTTGTACAATTTATGGTCTGGCCAGATGCTAGTTCATAACTTTTAAGCAGGGTCTTGATAGTCATACACTCTTTTTCACTGGCTTAAAAGAATAAGAAACAATCATCAGTAAAGACCAAATGATTTATCTTTGGTGATAATATGCAAATCCTAGCTCCATTAATTAACCCATGGGTCTCAGCATCAATCAATAAAGAAGAGAGCCCCTCAGCATAGAGATTAAATAAGTAGGGCGATAAAGAGTCACCTTGTCGCAATCCTCTTTTAGGGACAACAAGACCTACCAGCCCACCGTTAACATTAATGTGGTAATTGACAGTCTTCACATAAAGCATCAGCATATCAACCCATCGTCTAACAGAGCCAAGTTTCAAAAGAATTCCCTCCAAGAAAGCCTAGTCAATTTTGTCATAGGCTTTACTCAACTCATCTTCAAAGTTATATTGCCCTTATTACCCTCTCTCTTGATCTTTATATAGTGAATAATTTCAAACACAATAAGGAAATTATCTGTAATCGATCGTCCTGGGACAAATGCTGACTTGTACTGGGAGATAATGTCTTAAAGAGAGTCCTTCATTCTGTTGGCCAACACCTTCGCAATCAACTTGTATAAGACATTACATAACACAATCGGTTTATATTCTTTAAGAGAAATAGGGAAGTCAACTTTGGGAATAAGAACAATTGTGGTATCATTCAACCCAGCAGGGAAAGCCAAATCCTCCAACCACTTCTTACAACTAGTGATGACTGAATCCCCCATAAGCAGCCAAAAAAACTGATAGAACTTCGGATTAAAACCATCTGGCCCTGAAGACTTATTAGGGTGCATTTGGTTCATAGCTCTACTAAATTCTTCATTGGTGAAAGGGGACAGGATATATTCATTCACCTCATTTGTGACCCTTCTACTATGACGTTCAACACTACACTCGGATCACCCCGCCCTTCATAAAAAATGTTCTCGAAATAAGCCCTAACCAGCCCATGCAAATCTTCTTTCCTGTTATATGAGACCCTATCAACATTCTAAAGCTTACATATCATATTAATTCTTTTTCTAGCTGAATCACATAGATGGAAAAACTTCGTATCAAGGTCCCCTTTACAAAGCCAATCAACCTTGTCTCTTTGTTTCCAATACTAATCTTCTGCTAGTAAAATATTATGAAGCTCCACCTAACATTGACATAGTAACACAACTGAAGCACTACTATGTTGTGAACGGAGAATTTCAATCTCATGTCTGACCCTATTAGCTTCCGCTTTAAACCTAGCATTAAACTTCCTTCCCTATGTTGTTAGTTCCATTCTACAGCGATTGATTTTATCCCATGCGCGACCAGCCTATTGCCTTATTGGGATTAAGTACTTGTTGTTTGTTAAATTGACTTTGATGATACTACCCTAAAACCCTACCATTTGATTGTTAAATTATTGCACACCAAATGTTCGATAAAATGTTCCAATGAACATATGTTATGCCCACCAAGTGTATGCTAATTTCACTAGTGAAAACTTGTAGCGATGGTACCTATGGTACCTAAACCCTACCTTGGCCTAATGACATTGGACAACAATTCCCTTATTGTATTTACTTGTTTATTGATTCATTGTTACAAGCCTATTGAATATTTGATTGGTCATTATTACTTTCACTATTTATTTACTATATTTGAATCTTATTGTTCCAATTATGTGCTTATATGATAGAACTACCTTCTGATGGGGTAGTGGGTGAATATTATTGGCATTATGCACAATGATTATTATATTGGGACCCTTGCTAGGAAGGGGTAATTGTCATAGCCATAAGATCTAATCAATCTTATGTCATTATTACTAGATTGGATATGCTACCGGATTGTAGCATTTTATTGATTGTGTTTACAGACCCTTTATTTTGTCATGATTTGCTATTATGAGCCAAACATTGATTCATTATTCCATTGATCATTTTGATTGGTATTTTATTTCCTATCTCATTCCTTGACTTATTGGACTTGTTAATTTCTAATTGATATTACCTTGATCATTTGGTAGGATGGCCATTTGATACCTTACATTTATGTGTGTAATGGCATATTTATGACTCATTGAATATTTTATACTCACTCTTTAGTGGTTGATCATTTTTCAGGTCTGAAGTAAGTTAGTGGTAACGGTTCAAAAGACTTCATTCTTCCTCTCATTGGAACCAGCAATATTATAACATCTGAGATTTCTTTTGCTTGTATGTATTCAAAATTCTTGTAATGATGTATATAAGATTTGTTATAGAATGTTTGTTTTGGAAGTGAGATTTGTTTGTTTTGATTTGAATTTTAGAGTTTGTGTTTGTGCATAATTTTGTAAATTTATGTTCAAGGCTTTAAAGAAAGAATTTGGGATATGTTGTAGTCTCATGTGTCTAGTTTAAGTGGAATAAAGAATCGAGGCATTTAAACTTCTGTAGCTCAAGATAGAGCTGGTTTAGCATGTGCTTCCGAAGTGATTTTTTTTCCAGCTTCCATCATGGACAGTACATGTGAACAATACTCGTAAACAGTACATGTGAACAATACTCTTGAATAGGATATATGAACAGTACACGTGAACAATAGCGTGAACAGTGCGTATGAACATGAGTATGAATAGTAAACTCGAGTTTTTATATATGTGAACAGTGCTCATAAATAATACATGTGAACAATACTCGTGAACAGTATATATGAACAGTGCATGTGAAAAGTAGCGTGAACAGTGCATATGAACATAAGCATGAACAGTAAACTCGGGATTTTATTTTGGCAGTAGCTTTTTCACTTTAATTTTTATTTCTTTCTTCTTCTCTCCTTTTCCATTTCCTATTCCTCTCAACCATAAGTCATTTTTCTTCATTTCTAAAGTTTTAATACTCCAATTAAACCTTATTAATGCTAGAAAACACAAATTAAAGACTATAAGAGCATCAGTTCAAGCCAAATTCTTTAAAAAAAATTTGGAGGAGAAAAGAAGGTAGTTTTCTCAAATCTTTTCTCTAGCTTAAGTTAAGATTTTTGTTAGCTAAAATAGTTATTTTTAAGTTGTAGGTGATCAAATAGAATCAAACCAACTTGAATCGATCAGTTCGATTTAATTTTTTAAATTTCAATTCAGTTTGATTAATTTTTTAAAATTTTGACTTTTTTATTCAGTTTGGTTTTTTCAAAAAGAAACTGAATAATTTTTAATTCGGTTGGATTAATTTTTGAAATTTTTATTTTTATTTCGATTCGATTTTGGGAGTTTTATTTCGGTTTAGTTCAAACTGAACTGACCGATTACTTACCCCTTTATTTTTTTTTTATTTATTTTTATTTTCTAGTCATTCAATACTAAAAATATTGATCTATTAAAATTGGTTAGATTCATTTTGGATATTTCAATTTTCTTTTGAAAATCAAAATAACTAAACTGAACCAAACTGAAATAGAAATTAAGTTATTCAAGTTGAACCAACATATTTTAGTTCAGTTATTAAATATAAGCAAGTTATTCAAGTTGAACTGACGTATTTTGGTTCGGTTATTTAAATTATTTAATATATATATAGGTTTGGTTTATTTGGTTTCTTTTTTAAGAAAACCAACCCAAATAAAAAAACTAAAATTTCAAATAAAAAAGAAACCGACTAAAGTTTGAAAAATTGAATCGAATCAATCAATTCAAGTTGATTTGATTTGGTTTGATTTAATTGGTTTGATTAAATTTCCTAGTCAAATAATAATGTGAAAAAAATAATAATAATAAATACCACGTCAAATTCGGCACAGGATGTAATAACCTTAATTGAAAATTTTAAAACGAGCGTCGGTAGTTACAAGAAATGGGAATTGGTAGCCTTAAACTAACCTTTTCCTTAGGATCATCATATCTCGAAGTGCGGATGTGTCAAAGTTGGTATCATAGCATAATTTAATTAAATAAAATACATGTCATTGAAGATAAGTCAATCATGGAGCATAAGATTCTTCCTTATTATTATTTCACTTTTCCGTAAATTAATGATATTGTGATTTTCTATTTTTAGCGAATATGCCGCCTAGACGACGTGGTGGGGAATTTGATCCTGTTAGGCAGGGACAACCTCATCGAGTTTGATAGGAAGAGGCAATAGCCTTGAATATTACTCCTGATAGGGAGGAGATTATTGAGCCACCACAGGCTAGAAGAAGAACAAATGAAGAGAGGTTGGCAGAACATGTAGAATTTCTTATTAGAGAAAATCAAGAACTGAGGAGGGAAATGGAAGAATTGAGGAAAGCCAAGCATGAGCCACCTCCAGTAATGATTCCACCATCAGCACCTGCTCCTCCACCTATTCATGTTCCGCCACCAGTTCCTTAAGGTGGTTTGGTTCCTCAACAGGCAGCTAGAAGAGTGATTGATGTGGGGGAGCTAAAGTGTTTACTTTTCTCAAGATGGGTTTGCCATAATTCATAGGGAAGCATGGTGATGAAACTAGTGAATTCCTGGAAGAAGTTGAGAAGGTTATCAGAAGATTTCCCTATTTTGATGCTAGGACCATTGAATTGGTGGGTTTATTATTAAAGAGAAATGCTTGGTCATGGTTCGAGCAACATATTGAAGAACTATTGTACAGTAATAATCTGCTTACCTGGGAACAATTTAAGCAGACGACGATGGATGAATTCTTAATTGAGGGAGAGAAAGAGAAAAGATTGATGCAGTTTGATCATTTAAAGCAAGGAAGCATGAGTGTTGTAGAATATGCTAAAGAATTCCTCATATTGGCTAAATTTGCAAAAAATGTGATTCCAAATGAAGTTGCAAAGATTATGAGATTCCGAAGAGGGTTACATGCACATCTGCATAACATTTTGTTAGCTACAGAATATACCTCCTTGACCAAGTTGATAGATAAGGCAGTTTAAATGGAAGAAAAATATAATGAAGAAAGAGTTGAAAGGGAGAAGAAGAGGAAGGGTACCTCTAGAGGGCAAAGCAGCAAAAATAAAAGTGGTAGCATTAGTTATCAGTCTAGACCCTCTGATATGGGTACTAGGCTAATTCAAAGACCAGTTGAGAGTAGTAGTTGAAGTCAGAGCGGGTCTATGGCTGCTTCATTCGCCCCTTAGATGTTTTTTGGTACTTTCAGATCAGAGCGGGCCAATCAGACTTTTCTTTCTTGCTCTCAGTGTGGCAAGCAACACTTGGATCCCTACAGATTTATTATTAGAGCCTGTTTAAGATGTGGACAATAGGGTCATTACATCAAAGATTATCCACTTACTCGGGGGCAGCAGGCAGCACCCACAATATCTCAACCTATAGTTCAACAAAGTCAGAATAACAATAGAGGCTCTGAAGGCAGAGGCAAAGGCCAGAGTTCTGCTCAAGGTGTATATCAGTTAGCAGCTGATAGAGGTCAGGACAGAGTGTTTGCTCTAAATCAGCAAGAAGCCTTGACTTCTAATACTACTGTGGCAAGTATGATTTTAATTTAGAATGTGCAAACGAATGTTTTATTTGACTCGGGGGCTACGCACTCATTTATATCACTTGTATTTGCTGGAAAGCTAGGTAAGGGTAGGAAAAAGATGAATATACCCTTAGAGATTTCTACACCTCTAGGTGAAACCATTGATGTAGAATACTTATATGATTCATGCTCAGTTGAAATAGAGGGTAGAATACTCCCAGTAAATTTAATTGAACTATCGGTTTTGGAAATTGATGTGGTGTTAGGGATGGATTGGTTATCCACTCACTATGCTACAATTAATTGTCAGGGAAAAAGAGTGGAATTCAAACCTATGGGTCAAGACAGCTTTGTATTTTAGGGTGACAGAGGTAGTGTGATGACAAGACTGATATCTATTATTGGTGCAAGACTGCTTCTAATGAAGGGATGTCAGGGATTCTTGGCCAGTGTGGTTGATACACAGGTCACCTCTAATGGAGTTGAACAGATTCCTGTGGTAAATGAATTTTCTAATGTGTTTCCTAAGGATTTACCAGGAATACCTCCTGATCGGAAAATAGAATTTGAGATCGAAGTGTACCCTGGAACTAATCCAATATTCATTCCTCCTTACCGAATGGCTCCTGCAGAATTGAAGGAGTTGAAAGTATAGCTGCAAGAATTGCTTGATAAAGGGTTTATAAGACCCATTAGTTCACCATGGGGAGCTCCAGTGTTATTTGTGAAGAAGAAAGATGGGACTCTCTGAATGTGTATTGATAATAGACAATTGAATAAGGTGATTGTTAAGAATAAATATCCTTTACCCAGGATAGATGACTTATTTGATCAGTTACAAAGAGCTAGTCATTTCTCCAAAATTGATCTTAGGTTGGGTTACCATTAATTGAAAGTCAGAAAAGAAGATGTGCCAAAAACAGCTTTTAGAACTCGATATGGTCATTATGAATTCTTGCTTCTGCCACTCGGTCCTACAAATGCACCTGCAGCTTTTATGGATTTGATGAATAGAGTATTCAAGCCTTTCTTGGACAAGTTTGTCATTGTCTTTATTGATGACATACTTGTATACTCTAGAAGTCAAGAAGAGCATGAAGAGCATTTGAGAATTATATTGCAAATATTTAAGGAACATAAGCTATATGCCAAGCTATCGAAGTATGAATTTTTGTTAACTAAAGTATGTTTCTTGGGGCATGTCATTACTAAAGATGGCATAAAACTAGATTTGAAGAAAGTTGAAGCAATAGCGGATTAGCCCCGACCCACCAGTGTAACTAAAGTCAGAAGTTGACTTGGTATGGCAAGTTATTATCAAAGATTTGTTAAAGATTTCTCTAAGATAGCCTTGCCATTGACCAAGTTCATGTCACACCCCAACTCCAGTGGTGCGACGGTCCTAGGGCAAGGGTAGGCTTAAGGCCACCATAAACCCGTAGAACTCCCATATCCTGAAACTCATATACATTCATATCAAATATAATATCATATTCATAATCCATTCAAGCATAATTCATTTCCTTACTAAATATTTTCATAATAATATTCTCTTGTTCCTTACTGATCAAAAGATGCATCTCACATCACTAAGGAACAAGATTACCCAAAAGATTACAATTCATACATCAAAATATTATCATCCTCTAATGACAAACTACGGAGCTCTAGAGTATACTTCCATTTTATATTGTGACATAATATCCTTTAACGAATATACATAATTATATGTCAAAAGAATTATAATGGAAGCTTCTTGGAATGAAAAAGTCAAGAAGCTTGATCTTACCTGCTAGCTCCGTCACGAGCTATACTATCACCCGAAATCCACAGAAGATGAGTGAGCCTTCAACTCAGTAAGATATGAACATGCAGAAGGAAGGAATACATATACATACTTATATCAATATATATCTGAATGAAACATTCATTTCAAGAACATGGTAAGAATCAGAATTTGGTTAAGTTTACAAAGAATCAGAAGTGCTCACAATAAAATAGCACTATCAAATATCATAGTAGAACTGCAGAATGAATCGATAGCCATGCTACCTATCATAACAGAGCGCATCAGTAGTCCTTGCTACCTTATCGTAAACGCATGCTTGGCCAGGCATACGCCTAGAGCTCGTGGTCCCCTCTAGGTGGAACACTGGTACAAAACTCTACCAGCTGAGTTCCCAAAGTGCACAATGGACCAAATAATTGAATCTCATTGGGAAGAGCGTTCTATCCATGGGTCATGGGTTCAAAATCATAAGAAGCATATTGGTCGCAAGACCATTATCATATATCATTTTCCAAACCGGGTTCACAAGTAAGAATACATTGACTTGATCCAAGAATATTAATCAAGCCATTCACATTGTTTAAGTATATATATATATGTGTGTGTGCAATAGGATAATCAATATAGGAATTCTTTGGTCATTTAATTTCAAAGAACAATAATCAAATAGAATGTTCATACTTACCTCTTATACAAATTTTTCTTAATTTCTCCTAAGCAATTCTGCCAATTAATTGCTCAATAAATTCTGAATTTCTCCTTCTAAGAAATTTCCCAAATATACAAAAATTAGGGTTTCTCCAAACCAATAATATTTCATAAGATTTCCTATTAATTAATTATCTTAGAATCTCTATTCTTAATTCCCAACAATAATTCCATTAATCTCTTAAAGAAAAACTGCATTAAATTTCACATTAAAATTTCGGAGTTACTATTCACAGCAATTTCAACCTCTAAATTCTCCCGCATTAATTACTATTAACTACTTCAGATTACTAGAAATAAATTCTATATACCCAGAATTAATTATCCTAACCCCATATACTTAAATAAATCCAAAGAAAATAACTTAGGAAGAAAATTTACCTTATTTTCTTCAAACTGAGGTTTCTACCAATACTGCTCAAATTTTAATGATTCTGCCTTAATATAAACTAATCTAGAAGTCTATTGCATTAATCTAAGTATTAATGCCTTAGAATATAAAATGGAACAAATTTGAGAAAAAGACTGAGATTGCCAAAGGAAGAAAAAAAGAAAATCGTGAAAAATCACTACTGGGGTTGCTGGGTTTAAATAAACCTCTGCCCAGAAACACGCCAACCAGCTCGCCTCGCCAAACCTGCCTCGGCAAAGCTACCTCGCCTAACTAGCTCGCCAATCCCATTTCGCATTCCCAGCTCGCACTTGCCAGCTCGCCAATCTTGATCCGTCAATGCTTCCTCGCACATTCCAATTCGCATATGTTACCTCGCATATACTGCCTCGCCAGACTCTCCTCGCAACTCTTTCTCGCATATGCCACCTCGGTAATGCTTCTTCGCCTCTTCGCTTCTTTGCTTCTTCGCGAACTATCACTTCGCACAATCTCTCTTCGCATAATGCCTCCTCGCATAATGCCTTTTCGCCAAATCCTCTTCGCC
>CANXYC011413585.1:0-13992 GCA_948193065.1 Aleurites moluccanus
AATGCAAAATTACAATTTGGTCCTCCAATTACCAAAATTTCCAAACTTACCCGATTGGGTCCTAACTGACTTCAAACCAACTCTAGGCCTAAAAATTAGGTCATATAACATGCATATATATATATTCCATGCATTCACATACAATATTAACACATCATAAAGAAAGGAAAATAATTTCCCTAAAGGTCCCTATTAGGGTTTAGGCTAAGGTGTTACACTTTTGCTATTTATCAACATACTCAAAGAGAGTTGTCGGATCAATGCTACTCGCTATCCAAAGGTTGAATTTCATAACTGGTCATGTAGTGATGCATGAAAATCAAGGTTAAACTAAAAGCCAAGTAAAAAGTTAGTTGAAAAAGATTTTCAACCAATTGGTAGTCCTCTTTAACTTTTGAAAAAAAAGTTTGTCCCCAGTAGAGTCACCAGCTGTAAGGCCTCGCCCGAGCACCTCCCATCCTGCGGATTTAGGGGATCATGGATGCTCTTATTTTTAGGGACGATTTCTCACGGATTGAAAGGCGACCTTAGCGCCCTTTTATTGAAAATGATTTTGACTTTTTTGAAGTCGCCACCTTAAGTTATTTTTATTGGGAAAATTTAAGGTAAAAACCTATTTTGACTCCAATCTTATCCCAAAGGACAATAAGTGCACTAGTCTTTGAAACCAAAAAGGATTCAGGGATTAGGTTTTTGGTTGAACTTGGCTTCTAATTTTAACCTTGATTTAAAGCATTTTCATGAGCAGTTTAATAGGATGATGTATATAGATGTATGAGCAAGTAAATGAATGGGTGAAAGCGATAAAATAAAGAAAGTCAAGTAGTTAAAAGTGCGGTAATTAAATTATTACAATTTAGAAATCCCAAATTAGGGGATATCAACTCTAACCCTTATGGGTTCTAGGTTGATCACACATTCCCCGAATAATACATTCAATAAAGCAATTAATAGAAAAGAGATGGTTTTTAACATATTTAGGTTTGAAGCTCTTAGATAGCTTGCCTGCATATCCCCTTGAATGGGAATTAAAACCCACACAGTTCTCCCTTCTTGCGAAGGAGGGTTGATTTATGCCCAACTTATCATGTTTTGGACTCTTTATTTTGATGCTCTACCAAAATAAAGGAGATTTGCCTATTTTGATGCTATATCAGAAATAGGAATTGTTAGGAGATGATACCTACTCCTTTGCTTTTTAGGAAGGCAGCGATCTGATTGCTAGCCTGAATCGGAGTTCTACCTTGGCTTGATTGAAGCACTGGAAGGAGGTTGGATTGGCAATCCGATTGCCTTTTATTTTAATTTTTGAGAAGAAAGCGATTGGATTGCTTGCCCGGATTGGAGCTCCACTGGGGATTCATCGAGGCCCGGGAAGACGGTTTGATTGTCTTTTATCTGATAATTCAAAACAAGAAAATCAATAGAGTGATTTTGTTAGAAATAATTTTGAGACTCTACACGGCCCGAATTGATTATTCTTTAAACGCAAAGGGAGTTAAAGAAATAAGAAGAAATTGGTGTATGAGAGAGAATAGAAAAAATATGAGAAGGAAAATTCGACTTCAAGTGATTTTGGGACCCCAATTATGAAGGAGGGGGTCTCATATTTATAGGCAAGCGGGCTGCCACTAGAGGGGGCGATGCTGCCACCATGGCTCTTGGCAGCACGGGTTGAGAAAAAGGGTGGTAGTCCAATGGGTCACCAGGGGCATATCCCAAGGGGGGGGGAGGGGGGGCACCACCTCCTAAGGAGGGTGGCACTGCCATCCACTGAGGGTGGCAGCCCGGGTTCCACTCTGATCCGATACATTTCTAAGTCTGTCTAAGCACGGGTTTGGTTCCAGTGAGTGCCGATCAGCTTGGCACGAGTCCGAAGGGTGCAGAAAATGAGTGTTCATAATCACCCCACAAAGGACATCTGCTGATAAAATGACCATGTTGCCCACAATTCAGGCAAGCACCTAACTATTGTCAACACTCCCATCCATTCCTTCTACCACAAAAACCAAAAGTAGGCACATTGGGCATCTGTATAGTAGGTCTAAAAGAACCCTGAGAAAAAGCTGGTGCAGACTGCACTGGAGGTCCCTAACTCTATGTCCTCCTCCTTTGACTGCCAGATGAAGGTCTCTGATCAACCCTGGGTACTGGCTCAATCTGTCTAGGTTGGGGGCTGCTCTCCCCCACCTACCCTGTGATCCGGGTCCTCCTTTCCTCTTCCGATCCCTCTTTGCTGTCTTTGACTTGTATTTTTCTTCCATTTGATTAGCCTTGTCAATAATGGTAGTTAGGGATGCGAACTCTGTAGCTAGTAGGGCATTATGCAATGAGGCATGTAGACCTCTCCTAAACCTAGTAATCAAATCTGCCTCAGTAAGAGCAATATGGGTAGCATATCTGCTCAATTTGATAAACTCCTTAGGATACTCCTCTACTGACCTACCACCCTGCTCAAGCTGCTGAAACTGTATCAAATTCTTAGTCTTCACCCCTTCTATAAGAAACTCATCAATCAGTCCCTGTCTGAACTTTGCCCAAGTACGAAGATGATCACTATACAATCTGGGCTCCATCCGATGTGAAAACCATATCAAGCCTTTCCCCTTCAGTAACAAACCCACTAGCTCCACTGCTCTGATATCAGAACAAGGTTGTCTCCTAAGTACCTTCTCAACCTGCTCAGGAAAATCATTCGGTTCATCGCCTCTATCACCTCTGAACTCTGGCAGGTTTAGCTTTAGAAAGCTAAACATAGAAACTCTGCCCTCCTTAATAACTTAGCGGGCTCTTTGTACAACAGGCTCTCCAAGAACCACAGCTGGCTGTACAGGAGCTAGAGCAACTAGTACTGCAGCAGGTGCAACAGGAGGTGACACTGCTGTTGGCACTGGAGGTGGTTGTATATTATGTAATTCCTGCCTCAAATCTGCTAGTTCCCGATGCAAGTCCATCATTCCCCTCATCATCTCCATCCTCCAGTGGTCATCACTCCTCTTTGTCTCTTCTGTAGTCCGTCAAGATCTGGACGGTCCCTCTAAAATAGAAAATTCCCTGACCAACGACTCATTAGAGGCTACCTCTGCCTTTCTAGTATCCCTATCTTTGTCGTTAGACATCTTTGTAAATTGTTAAAAAATAAAACATGCACTCAACATATTATAGAAATGCAAAATACTTATACATACTGGATGAATATAATAAAAAATGATACAAAAATTCCTATGCTCCATGGTTTACTTAACTCTACCCATACTGTACTTTGTTACTATTCCTCCATAACTTATACTCTGATGCCACCTCTGTCATGACCCGTTCTAGGGACGCTACGGTCTTCGGATGTAGGAGATGCCAGAGGCAACTGGCACCCGTAGAATCCAGTATCACATGCAATCATCTATTACCATCAATTTATTATTCAGTTACCTATTTACTATTCATTCTATCAATCTGTAAATTGTCTGCAAATTCTACTGCAATTGGTTGTAGCATTCATCATAACATGCCATTTCATTAATCATACTTCATAATATGTTATACATATATGTTCATAAACTAACTATACCAAACAACCCATGGAGCAGCTAGATCATGAACATACAAAAATAATACAGTGTTTATATAATTACACTGATATAAAATACTGCAGAATCCACAGAGAGTCAAAATGATGGAATATCTGCCTCCTACTTTGCACCTGGAGATGGAAAATAATGAGAGGGTGAGTATATAAGATACTCAGTGAATCTAATATGCATCGACAATAAGTATGTACTGGAATATTAGTAAGAAATAGGCAGATGAGATAAATAAATCAATCTACTCAAGAGATAACAGGATATAGAATCAAGTACAGAAGGAGACTGTAAGTGACTATAAAGTCAGTAATCACATCAATGGAGAATATATCACATGGAGAAGACAGATATAGGGCCATGAAACACATAGAATATATGTCAAACACATATCAATCTCATACCAATAAATATAAGACGGATCAGGTCTTATGGCTAGGACTAATAACCTTTCCTACCTAGGGTATAATAATACAATGTGCACAATGTCGACAGTATGTACCCACTATCTTGTCGGGGTGGTAGCTCTATCAAACCACATCGAAAACAATAGAAATAAGAAACAAGTCAATAGATACCATTGCATAATAATGGTATCACCAAGTATCAATAATTCATCATTAATCAATTCAAGGAGCAATAGAACAAAAGGAATAGCAATACCAAGTGATTATACACTGACCAAGGGTTTGGCAATCAATAATAGGATGTAACATAAGTTGGTCATATATGAACAAAAAATTGACTCAATTGGCATGCCATTGTCGCTGGCGACGATGGCATTCAAATGGTTGACCTATAGATTTTGAACTGAGTATTCTGACAAACACTTGGTGGGCAACTTTGGGTAGACAATTTGGCAAGGTTTGGGTGCAACTCCAACATTGCCCCAATTATCAACAACAACACACATTATAGGCAATTTCATAGCAATTATAAACACAACAATAAACAATATATAAAGGATAAAAAAGGCATAGGAAAACCAAGGCAAAAATAAGGCAAAAATGCCTTAATGGCATTCGGCCAAATTAGGTTTTTGAAGCAAATTTCCAAACACCATTTTAACACATTAGGCATAACATATGATGCATAAAAGACTCACCTAACACTCCAAACAAGCCACCAAAATTGATTTGTCTCCAATTCTTCAAAGTAGGCAGAAATGGCAAACTTCCTCAATTTGATTTTCTACATTAAACAAACCATAAATAATCCATCAATTAACTTCCAATTAACATATTCTAAACACAATTTACATAAACTAATCCAATTTCACATAGCCATTTCATACAACTTAGGTTTAAGGTTTGAAAATTTGGGAAAAATACTATATGCATTAATTGATGCAATTAAACTCATTATCCATTTTAATTAACATCTATAATACCTAAATCAACCATACAATCAAACAAAACAATAATTTACCTCAAATTGAAGATTTGGACGAAAATTCCAAGGTGCTTGGTTCTTGGTTCTTGAAATTCTTTGATTTTCAAGGTAGAAAATGGATGGAAGATGGAAAATATGTGGTTTAATTCGAGTTTCCATTGATTTCCCTTAACAAATTTGAAGGAAAATGGGTGGGAAATGAAGCTTGCAAGTTTCGACTAAGGATGAGAAGAAGAAGAAAATGGCCAAAAATTTTCATAAGGCATGCTTATATAGTAAGTCACAATTGGCAAATTCCATTTTGGTCCTTAAACTTTCCTTAAATTATACTTTTGCCACATTTCCTTCTGTAATTTATTTTGATGATTCTGTTGGGATTTGGATTTCAAAGTGAAAATTCAAACATCTTATTTTTATTTATACTTTATTATGAAAATAGTTTCAGTGCCGTTCTGAAACTCAGAAAGTCCAAATTCCACTATACCCTAAAGTTCCATTTATTTACGGTTTTGCTTGGTTCAATTAAAAGATGAGGAAGAAAAATTAAAAGATTGCAAATTTGATTGTTAAAATTGATTAATGTCTTTATTGAAAGATGATTAATACCACAAATTAGTTCATAAGCAGCATGCAATCTGAAGGCCTTTTCATGCCAAGACACAAAAGTCTTAGCAGACTCCAAATAATAAGCAATAGGCACTTAAAGATCTAATGAACTCTAGGAAAAAGTCTACGAGGCAACCCCTTGCAAAAGGGAGAAAGACCTAGTGAACTCTAGGTGAAAGACCATGAGACAACTCCTTGCAAGAAAGAGAAAGACCTATTAAACTCTAGGTGAAAGATTGCGAGGCACAAGGATGTAAGGCACCCAAAGACCTAGTTTGGCTAGGCGAAAGGCAGTGAGGTGCGTTATTTAAAGTCCTCTAAATGAGGTGGATTTATAAAGTCATATTTTAGTGAGACACATTATTTGAAGATCTCTAAGTGAGGTGAATTTCTAAGTCCTAAATCAATAAGGTATATTATTGTCTAAAGACCTAGTTCAGCTAGGCGAAAGTCCGGGAGGCATATAAGACCTAGTTTGAATAGGTAAAAGATCACAAAGTAGAAATACCTTGTTAAGACAAGGCATCATAAGACCTAGTAAACTCTAGGTGAATGTTTGTGAGGCACATAATACCTAGTTCAGCTAGGTGAAAGAAAATGAGGAACTTAGGGTCCTAGTGAACTCTAACAATGAGCTCTAGGCATCAAAAAGTCCTAGTGAATTCCAAACAATCAGCTCTACGCACAAAGTCCTTATCATAGCGAGACACTAAAAGTCCTAGTAAACTCTAAACAATGAAATCTAAGTACAATGTCCTCTAAGCAAGGTAGATTTTAGAAGTCTTCTAAACAAGCAGATTTTCAAAGTCCTCTAAGCAAGGAAAATTCTTAAAGTCCTCTAAGCGAGGTGGATTTTTAAAGTCCTCCAATCATGGCAGATTTTGAAGTCCTCTAAGCGAGGTGAGTTTTGAAGTCCTTAAAGCGAGGAACATTTTTAAAGTCCTCTAAGTGAGGCACATCATCTAAATCCTCTAAATGATAAGGCAATTTCTATAAGACCTCTAACAATGAGGCACACTATCTAAAGTCCTATAGTGAGTGAATTTAAAGACCTTGCTTGATGAGACATATTATCTAAGTCCTTTATTAATGAGGCATCATGTTTAAAGGCCTCTACATAGGGTGGATTTCTAAAGACCTCGCTCAGCGTGGCACATTATCTAAAGACCTCATTCAACAAGGCATATTCTCTAAAGTCCTTTTTCAGCGTCACATGTTATCCAAAGACCTCATTTAACAAGACACATTTTTTATGTCCTCTTTCAATGAGACATGTTATTTAAAGACCTTTGTGCCTGGCATATTGAAAGTTCTTACTCGACGAGAAACATTATTTGAAGTCCTTTAGTGATGAGGAAAATATAAAATTTTCACTTGACGAGGCAAATCTAAAGTCTTCACTTGAAAGGCAAATCAAAAGTCCTCTTCCAATGAAGCACATCATCTAAGGAACTTTCTTAGTGAGGCTAATATGAAGATCACTATTAATGAGGCATATTTTTTGAAATCCTCAAAGGAGGATTAATTTTGAAGACTTGAAGATATTCATAATCGAAGACTCAATATTGCTCGGAGGACTCAAAGATCTTAAAAACCTTGGAAATTATAAACCATATGATAGTATGGCAACAACTATATGTAAGGCCTCGCCCGAGCACCGATCCAATCTGCTCGAAATCCAAATGCTCTTTAAGGGGCTAAGCCTCACAAAGAAGCAACTTTTGTTTTATTATTGAAAGAATATTTTTTTATGTTTTTTATTTTGAAACCTTTAGGGAGTCGCCACCTTAATTTGTTTCGAATGCAAAAATATCAGGTAAAACCCCAATTTGACTCCAATCATAATCCAATGCAAAAGTGCACTAGATCTTGAACCAAATTTGGATTTAGGGATTAGGTTTTCGATTAAGAAATTTGAATTGGCTTTAATTTAATTATGACTTGAAAACATTATTTTTTTATGTCAATAGTTACTTGGATGAAATTTTATCATGTGCAAAGTAATAAATAAATCAAAGAAATATATCATCCATTAAAAGCGGTAAAGAATTTAAAGCAATAATTTAAATTACATTTAAATTACTAAAATAAGGAATATTAGCTCTAACTCTTATGGGTTCTAGGTTAATCATACATTCTCCAAAATTACTTAACTAAACAACATAAAAGCAAAATAAAAAGGGATAAAAGGGAGAAAAATGAATTTTTGGGTTTATTGGATTTGATGATTAATTTAAAGCATGCCTACATTTCTTTCGAATGTGGATCGAAATTTGCGGAGTTCACCCCTTTTGGAAAGGTATTAGGTCTGATTTAAAAGAGGATTTTGACTTTAGGTCTGATTACAAGCATGATTTTGAGTTACTTTAAATCTAACTTTAAGTATGATTGGCATGATATTTCATGTTTTGGTTATTTGATGCTCTATCAAGTAAAGAAAAAAAAATTAAGATATCTTAAATTGAAAATAGTTGAGTTAAGGGATTTATACATTTCTTTGTGTTTTTCGAGGTATAGGCAGTTAGAGTGCCTTACTGGATCGAGGTTATATTTTTCCAAAAATTTATGGCAAAGAGAAATTTAATAGGTCCAAATCTCCAAAATTATTGTAAAGGGAATTGAATAAGTCCAAATCTCCAAAATTATCGTTGAGAAAATTAGTCTTAAAAAATCAAATTAATTCAAGGATAATTAATTTGAGGTTCCATTTCACCAAATTATCTTATATTCCTTTAATTCAAAGAGAATTAAAGAAATCAATTTAAACTCAAAGAGAGTTAAATCGCTTGTATAAAAAATATTAAATTGGAGGAAGAATGAAGAATTAGCTAAAGAAAACTCAGTTTAGCTAATCAAGGTGTAATTGTCTTGGTGGAGAGGGGTCTTTGTTTATAGAGGAAGGTAGGGGCGTGCAATTTGAAAGTTTTTCCATTATTGGAATGGAAAAAAAATGCACAGGAAAAAGGGTTCCATCTGGCAGGGTTGAAGGTGCCGCCATGGTGCTTTATAGATCTATCACGTCTCAATTTCGGAACATAACGGTCCTAGGATGCAAAAAATGCCAAAGGCAACCAGCACCTGTAGAACCCAGTATCATATACAATCATCAATTACTATCAATTTATTATTAAATTACTTAGTTACTATTCATTTTGGCATTCTGTAATCTGTCTGAAATTCTTACTGCAAGTGGCTGTAACAATCATCATCTCATGCCATAACATTAATTATACTCTATATTATGCCATACATACATAAATATAATCCAATTATGCCATTACACAACCCATGGAGCTATTAAAAATATATACATATAAAATACAGTGTTTAAATAATTACACTGCTAATGACACTGTAGAATTCCTCGGGAAATCTGCCTACCTACTATGCACCTTGAAATGGGAAACAATGAAAGGGTAAGTATATAAGATACTCAGTGAATCTAATATGCATCGATCATAAACATAAATTGGAACATCAATAAAGGATAAGTAGATGGAATAATAATATCAGAATACAGAATCAAGTTACAGAAGATGACTGTAGAGTCAATAATCAAGTCAATAGAAAGTATATCACATGGATAAGACAGATAAAGGGACATGAAAAGCATATCACATGTATCATCATATATCAATAAACAAAAGACTGATGAGGTCTTATGGCAAGGACTGTTAACCCTTCCCAACTAGGTTATCATTATACAATGTGCACATTGCCGGCAGTATATACCCACTACCCTGTCGGAGCGACAGCTCTGTTCAAATCACATTTGAGCCATAATAAGTATAGAATAAGTCATTAGATACTATTATACAACAATCGTATCACCAAGTATCAATAACTCAATATCAATCAAATCAAGTTGCAATATAAATAATGGAATAGCAAAAACAAGTAGATATACAATGGCAATAAGTTTGGCAATTAACAATGGGATGGAACATAGGTTGGTTATACATGAACAAAAGGTTGGCACAATTGGCATGCCAATGTCGCTAGCGACAATGACATTCAAATGGTAGGCCTATGGATGAAACAAGTTATAAGCCTGTGGCAAAATGAACTTGGCATTTTATCAAACACATGGTGTGCAACAATGAATGGACAAATTGGCATAGTTTGGGTGCAAATCCAACATTGCCCTAATAATCCATAATAGCTCACAATGTAGGCATTTTAATAAGCAATAGATATCCAACAATAAACAACAAACAAAGAATCAAATCAGCTTGAGAAATTAAAGGAAATACAAATCAAAAATTTGAACATGAATAGTAAATGGGGTTTGACCAAACTTGGGATTCCAAGGGAGATTTATAAACTTCAATTCAATGCAAAATACATGTTAAATGATGCATATTAAACACACCTAGCACTCCAAACAAGCCACCAAAATTGGTTTGCCACCAATTCCTTCAAAGTAGGCAAAATATGCAATCTTCCTCACTTTGCTTTTCTACATCAAACCAACCATAAATAATCCATCAATTAACTTTCAATTAACATATTCTAAGCTCAATTAACATAAACTAACACAAAATCAAAGATTAAATTCACACAAATTAGGTTTAGGGTTTCAATTTAGGGAAAAATCTCCAAATGCATCAATTGATGCAATTAATCACTAAACCCATCTTATTCATCATCTAAAACATCTAAATCAACTATAAAACCAAACAAATGACTTCCTTACCTTTGAATGAAGTTTGGGCTGAAATCTACTTGTTGTTTGTTCTTGATATTCTTTGAGATTCAAGGTGAGAAATGGATGGAAGACGAAAGATATAAGGTTGTTTTAAGGTTTTCTTTGATTTTTTCGTAAGAAAACAAGCTTGAAAATTTGGAAGAAATGGAAGTGAGGTTCGGCCAACATAGAAGAAGAAGGAAAAGATGAAGCAAAATGGCTAAGGCAAGTTTATATACTAAGTTAAGAATGGCAAAATGCATTTAAGTCCTTAAACTTTCTATAAATTGAACTTTGACCCTAACTTTTTTTGTAATTTATTTTGACAATTCTGTTGGGATTTAGATTTCAAAGTGGGGATTCAAATAGCTTATTTTTATTTATACTTTATTATAAAAATAGTTTCAGAGCCATTCTGAAACTCATACAGTCGATTTTTTACTATACCCCTAAAGTTCCACTTATTTAGGATTTTTCCATTACTTACCTTTTCAGTGTTTCTTAATATTTTTCACCTTTTTCTTTTCACCATAATTACACATATATTTGTATGATTCTTTACTCCTGGTCAGAATAAAAAATTCATCTGTCGACCTGACTGCTATTTTCTCTGTTGTGTTATTGACACCGACATTTTACGGGACAGTATCTCATATGTATTCTAACTGTGTCTCAAAAATTATCTTTAGTTATTTTGATGATTCCAAACCAATAACTAATTATATTAACATTCAATTATGGTAGGCCTTTCTAGGATATTATAGGATCCACCAAGCACTGGTGGCAAATTTGGGGCTACTTGGTGGTGGATCCGCCTAGCTCTAGCAAAGATCCACCCAAAAGAAGGGCAGGATCCACCAATGTATGTTTTTAGATCCGTCCAAGTACAATGGAAGATTCACCAAGCCTAGATGATGGATCCAACGGCTTCGATCTTTCTGGGTCATTTTTGAATCATTCGGGTATTTGGTGGGTCACATTCAGATCGATATGAGCCTAGACATGTGCCAGGGGTGTTATAAAGGTTAATAGAAATTTGATTGCTCTAGGATGGCTTGATACTTGCCCCAATAACCTGCAAAAATTTTGGTTATATGCAATAAGGTGCAAGATCATATGTTCACAGTTGCCCCTCATCATGGTTTCTTTTTCTCTGAAAAAATTATGATGAAAGTGAATGGAAGGCTACCTAGTCTAATCTGGCAATGAAAAGGTTTTAAAAAAGAACTTCACCATAGCCTGATCGTGTAAAGTACAAATTTTGGTGGAAAAAGAAATTTTGACTTACAAACATTTTTCAGGATGAAGTGAGATGGAAAATGAGTTTTGATGGAAAAAGGAATTTTGACATATAAATATCTTTTTGGATAAAATCGGATGAAAAGGAACTTTAACTAACAAACATCTTTCAGGATGAAGTTAGATGAAAAATAAGTTTTGACTTTAGACATGTTTCAGGATGAAGTCGAGTGAAAAGGAATTTTGACTTACAAACATCTTTCAAGATGAAGTCGGATGAAAAATGAGTTTTGACTTCAGGCATCATTTAGGATGAAGTTAGATGAAAAATAATTTTTTACTTGATTCATCTTTCAGGATGAAGTCTGATGTAAAAGAATTTTGACTTACAAATATCTTTTAGGATGAAGTCGGATGAAAAATAAGTTTTGACTTTAGGCATTTTTCTGTAACATCCTAGGTGAAACCCTAGTACCTAAACCCTAGTTGGAGACCCTAACCCTAGCACCTAAACCCTAGTTGGTGTTAAGGGGTGTTTATATGGGTTTGTTGTTATATGTGTTATATGATTTATTTGATGTGTTTATATGTAATTGACTGTTATACATGTTATAGGATTTAATTGATGTGTTACATGTGTTATTGATTGATATATATAATGTTATATGATTTAATTATATGTTTACATGTGTGTTTTATTATAAATTAATTATTTGGGGAAAATAAATTGAGGATAAATAAAATAAATAAATAAAATAAAATAGTTCAATTGGGTTAGAAAAATAATTGGACTTGATTGCAAAAGGAAATAAATGGGAGGGAGTTAATTGGAAATTTGTAGGACTTAATTGTAATAGAAAGGGATGGAGGGAGGAGTTAGTAGCATTTTGGTGCATCATGATCCCATAGAACAAGGTATTGGTGCATCAAGATCAAAGGGATGCATGTATAGGACTTATAGTTGCCTTTTTTATCTTGAAACACTTGATTACTTCCAAAAACTCCACTAACCATTAAACAAATGAAAAGAAATCTGAATTTTCGTCAAACTCATCCCAAAAACTGTGCTCCCACTTCACCAAACCAGAAAATTTCTTCTTCTTCTACATTTTGGTTCTGCCTTGGGAGATTTGTAGGAGTTTTGGAGTTTTTCTTCAAGTTTTGTTAGATTAAAGCCTCTCATCTCCTCCATTTCTTCATCCTAGCTTCAAAATTCTGTTTGGTGATTATTCTTTGAGAGCTTAGGGTTTCGGTTTCTTTAACATTTTAAGGTAAGGTTTAAATTTCTAGTTTGTTTAGTATTTCTTGATGATTGGATAGAACCTTGGTTTGGGGGATTTTTGTTTTGGTTAGGGGATTTGGCTTGGTGACCGAACCAATTAGGGAAAATTGGGGAAATATTGATGCTTTGCTTCAATGGTGAAATTGATGGCGAAATTGGTGCTAAATAGTTGTTAATTTAATGATTTATTTGTGAATTGAATCTTTGGTTTGTATTTCCCTTTTGGACCGAAATCAATTAGGGTTTTGGGGGAAGGTTTGGTTCTTTGTTTAATTGTGTAATAAATGTTGAAATTGTGTTGAATATATGTTAATTACATGATTTATTTGTCAATTGAACTTTGGTTTTGTATTTTCTTTATGGACCGAATTCAAATTGAGAAAATTTGGGAAAATTGCTTTTTTGTTCCAATTATGCAATTGAAGTTGTAAATGATGTTAATTGAATGGTTTGATTGAGAATTTAACCTTTGATTTTGAATTTCTAATTGGACCGAATTGATTGGGGGAAATTTGGGGGAAATTGTTTTGATAGTTCAATTGGGAAATTAGTGATATGTATGGTGTTAAATAGATGTAATTAAGGGCATATGAATGTTGAATTGAAGATTGAATTTGGAGTGAGGTAAATACTTAGGAACCAAATTAGGGATTAGGGTTTTGGTGTACAATTGGTTCAATAATTCTGCAATTGAGTGTTTAGAACTTAAATTGGCATGTAAATTGATGTTTGGGTGGTTGAATTGGGAAAATTTGTGAAGGGGGAAGAAAGCCCCTTTGGGCCGAATGCTATTTTGGGAAAAATGGGAAAAATTGTTTGGTTTTTGTTGAATTGTTTTGTTACAAGTATAATTGGTAGTTAAATTGCATGATTGTGTGTTTAATTGAAGAAATTAGGGTTCGTTTGGAAAAAACCCCCAAATTCGATCCTAATTAGAGCAAACTTAAGGGAATTGGGTTGAATTGGTGCAATTGAGCTTGGAATTGTTCAATTGGTGTATTTAATTAAGGAATTGTAGAGTTTAATTGCAAAAATAGGGTTTGGATAGTTTGGTGCCTTTTGGCAGAATAGGAATGGACCTAAACTTAGGGTTTTTGGCTTACTATGTGTGTGCAATTGATATGTGTATGTAATATGGTTATTTGATAGGTAATGGTAGCTTATAAGAAGTGATTTGCATGTTTGAATTGAATATGTAATGTGTTTAGGTC
>CANXYC011413880.1:0-16323 GCA_948193065.1 Aleurites moluccanus
TTGTGTCATGTACACATCCTCAGTCAGATTTCCATTTAGGAAAGCTGTTTTCACATACATTTGACATATCTCATAATCGTAATGTGCTATAATGGCTAGAAGTATTCTGATGGATTTAAGCATAGCTATAGGAGACGTCATAGTCAACACCTTTTCTTTGACAATATCCTTTAGCTACTAGCCTAGCTTTGTGGGTAATCATATTACCTTCCATATCAGTCTTCTTTTTAAATACCCACTTGCACCCAATGGGTTTTATCCCTTTAGGTGCATTGACCAAAGTCCACATGTCGTACATGGATTCCATCTCAGATTTCATGGCCTTAAGCCATTTATCTAACTCTGAACTTTTCAGAGCTTCTTTGTAGGCAGAGGGTTCATCATCATTCTCAATGATTAGAACTCTGTTATGTTCGTCTAAGAGATACCCATATCTCTCTAGAACATTACACATTCTCATCGACCTGCGAATAACTTGTGTCACAGAAGGTATAATTGTTTCTTCATCTGTATGAATAACAGTTTTGGGCTCAATTAGTTGATTTATATTTATTTGTGATTCTTGAACTTCTAAAAGTTCAAATCTACTCCCACTATCCTCTCTTAGAAGAAACTCTTTCTCTAAGCAGGCAGCTTGCTTCGAAATGAACACTTTCTGTTCCGAAGGATGGAAGAATAATATCCAACTGTTTTTTTAGATATCGCACAAATAAACACTTATCAGATTTAGCATCTAGCTTATCTAATAATATCTGCTTTACATAAGTTGGACAACCCCATACTCTCATGTATAAGTAAATGGGTTTTTTGTTATACCATATCTCATATGGTGTAACATCAACTGATTTAGATGGGACTTTGTTTAATAGATAAATAGTAGTCTCAAGTGCATACCCCCAAAACGATTTTGGGAGATCTGCAAAGCTCATCATGGACCTTACCATACCTAATAGGGTTCGGTTCCTTCTCTCAGTTACACCATTATGTTGTGGTGTATATGGAGGTTTCTAATGAGATAATATCCCACTATCTCTCAGATAACTTTGAAACTCTTGGCTTAAGTATTCACCACCTCGATCTGATCCAAATGTTTTGATACTTTTGCCAAGCTGTTTCTCTACTTCATTCTTAAACTCTTTGAACTTTTCAAAGGCCTTAGATTTATACTTCATAAGATACAAATACTCATATCGTGAGTGATCATTAATAAAGGCAATGAAGTAAGAATATCCTCCTTTAGCTTGTATTGATATTGGTCCACATACATCATTATGTATTAGGTCCAATGGCCTAATAGCCCGCTCACCTTTTCCACTAAAAGGTAGCTTAGTCATCTTGCCTAATAAATAAGAATCGCATGTGTCATATGATTCATAATCGAATGACCCTAAGTCACCAGACTTGTGTAACTTAGTCATGTGTTTTTCGTTTATATGCCTAAGTCGACAACGCCAAAGGTATGATGTTTTAAAGTTATCAAATTTTGGTTTCTTTATATTGATATTATAGATAGGACTTTGAATTTCTAGAATATAAATCCCACCAACAATAGAACATGAACCATAAGTAATATTATTTAAATAAATGGTGCAACAACCTTCTTTTATAATAAAATAATATCCTTCACTATCTAAAACTGAGACAGAGATAATATTCTTGTTTAAAATCGGTACATAATAATAGTTATTAAGCACTAAAATTAAACCACTAGGCAAAAATAAATGAAATGTCCCCACATCTAATGGAGCAACCTTTGCTCCATTTCCCACTCGTAGGCCCATCTCGCCTTTTTCAAGCCTCGTACTATTCTTTAGTTCCTGCACATCATTACATATGTGAGCACCACAACCGGTATCTAATGCCCAAGTGTTATAAGAAATAGTATTAATATCAATTACAAAAATACCTGAAGTGGAAGCATCTGATGCTTTCTTCTTCTTCAAGGACTCCAAATAAGCTTTGCAATTCCTCTTCCAATTGCCAGTCTTTCCACAATGGAATACCCCCTTTTCAACAGTCTTACTCTTAGCAGGTGCCTTAGGTTTAGAAACTCCATCTTTGGGCTTTAAGGCCTTTTTGCTTCTTGTTCTTCTTCTTCTCAAGAGAAGATCTAGAAGACTCAACTAGCATCACCGCCTTATCTTTCCTCAAAGAAGGCTCAGCTATTTTGAGCATGTTAATTAGTTTGAGAATGGTGGTATCAATTTTGTTCATATGATAGTTCAATACGAACTTTGAAAAGCTATCTAGCAAACTCTATAGAATTAAGTCTATACTTAATTCATGATCCATCACTAATCCCAAGCCAACTAACCTCTCTATAAGCGCATTCATCTTTAACGCATGAGCAGCTACAGATGAACCTTCTACCATCTTCATTCTAAAGAGTTGCTTGGATATCTCATATTGCTCAACCCTAGCCTGTTCACCAAATAGTTCCTTAAGATGGAAGATCATGGTTCCAGCATCCATGCCCTCATGTTGCTTTTGTAGCTCTATTGTCATACCAGCTAACATAATGCAACTAGCCAAGCTGTCATCATTAGCATGTTTTCTACATGCGTCCACAACATCTTGTCGAGCATTAGTAGATGGCTCGGCAAGAAAAGGAGTTTCAAGTACATAGTCTATCTTTTCAGCCTTAAGAACAATTCTTATGGACCGATACCATTGAATGAAATTTGATCAAGTTAATTTGTTGTTATCGATTAAGGAGCGCAATTGCAAGTGTATAGTCATGATTATAGCAACCTAGATGTAAAAACAGATAGTTAATATAAATGAATGCATGATAATTAGGTCTTTAAATTACATGCATTGCTCCCACTATTTTATTGTGAATCAAAAGCCCTCACTGTAAAATCCAAGAAGAACCTATATGGAAGTTCCTCTTGGTGGAGAAGTATCTATTATCTCCAAATGATCACGAGTGCTCACCCCAAAAACCATTTAGATCAAATTGTGGATACCTCATATCCTTTATATCTCATGCTATTAACTCTTAATACATATATACATCACATGCATATATCACTAAACATGTCTTAAATTATCATTAACCTAAGTGCTCTCCCCTAAATTAATGACATTTGTTAAGGCCCGCCCATTAATCAATAAATCTCATTTCCATAGAATGAACATATTTTGTAAGATGGTTCGGCTAGGCGCTCTCTCCATACCATATAAATGAAAAAACTCTGGTTCACGCCATATTAACGAAAGACTTAGCCTTAATGTTAATTAAAGAGAGATTTCTTTATTTTAAGCGTCTCATCATTTTAATCTTAGCATGCATATACTATCTTTATTCATCATCAAGATATATACGATAATCAAATTATATGGTCATGATTATAGACAATCTACATTGACTTTTTGAGCCATGAAAAAGTCATAGGTCACACCTAGGTAGATGCATGAGATTACAACTTAAAACTAAAAATTGAAATAACATTTACAATAATTTTTATCTTTAAGTCTTCAAGGTACTTCTCCAAGTCGACTTCGTTCTCCTTTTGGTCACCATGGGCCTCCGTCTTAAATCTCCAGGTTGGGCCATCCTTTATTCTTCAAAAGCCTAATCTAAGTCCTATGTAAAACTACTTTTACATAACCTTTGAAAAATAAAGAAATTTAAACTAACTATTACAGCCATCCAAAAGGCAACTAGGGTGCACAGGTCCAAATTAATCAAATGCATGAACAATTATATTGGTCAAGTCCATAACCATGACATCATGCCAACCATTCATAATGCAATTTCTTAAAACAAATTATTGCAAAAACTCCTTTTGCTTACTTTCCACAGCTTTATTCTTTTAGTTTGGATTTGGTTTATTGAATTGATTTTAAATAAATTTCAAATTTATTTTAAAATTTTAGAAATCAATTTAAATGAATTTATAATTATTAAAATAAATAAATAAAATCATCTTTATGAATTAATTTATAAAATTGCTAAACATCTCATGTAACAATTTTACTAGTTTCCAAAAATGGGCAAATCTTTAACTTTAAAGTTTTCAATTGGTCTAGTATTTTAATAATAAAAAAAATCATTTAAAAACACCTTAAATTTATCACATAAACTTTAGGTTCAATTCTGAATTTCCTTTTTTAACAATTTAAAAAAAAAATCATTTTATACGCGTAACAAATAAAATAATTTCATAAGTTTCATATAAAAATAATTTTGCAAAAATAGTTTTTGGAGTTCGAACCCTTAAATCACCATTTAATAGTCAAGGTTCATTAAAAAATTAATCATATTAATTATATTAAATAACCCAACACCTAATTCCATAAGGAAAAAGTAATCCTAATCACATTAGGACTTATAATCCTTAACTTGCAAGGATTAGCATGTTTTGCTTGAATCTCATTCAAACGAACTCCAAATTGAGTAAAGTCAAAGCCTATGGATCAATGAAACATTAAGGAAGATTATCATATAAATCCCAGAAATATTCATTAAGTTTTTCAAAACAATAAATACGGACCAAAACGGAGCTGTATTTTCAGGAAAAAAAATAAAACTGTACAACTTTTGTAATTTCGTTTGAAATCATATCAAACGAAAGTCATTCATCACATGAAACATCATAGAATATAATCAAATTATTTCCAGAATTTTTTGATGATGCAAAATAGGTCAGAAGTGGATCCAAAAATAGGGGCAGATTCAAAATCAAAACTGTGTAGATTTAAATCAAACCAAAACATCACAAAGGCAATCCATATTCACTCAAATCAAAACCAAATCAATTCAACCCAATCTAGATATAATCTATCATGGAAAACTGGCCCGGAGGAGGTGGATTTACTGAACCAAATGGTTCAACCAGCCGTCCAAATTAAGGCACACAATTCGGCACTTAGGGTTTTGAAACCCTTCCTTGCGCAATCATCATACCAAACTGAAACTAAGATTCAAAAAATAATTTTCCATCAATTTTAATCAATCATAGCATGGCTATGATACCACATGTTGGGATTTAGACTGATAGGTGCAGCGAAAAATAAAAAAAATCCCAAACCAAGAAGGTTATGTAGATTAAAATTGAAGATTCATTAAAGAAAATCAAGATCTTTACCTTTGATTTGAGAAACTCTTTCTCCTTTGATCACCAAGAAAGGGTTCTAGCAAACCACTATCTTTCCTACAAGAGTAAGAAAGCACCACTAGTAATCTACGCGAAGATCAAATGATAAGCTTTTGGAAATAGGAGCCAAAAACTCTTATGTGCAAGACAAGAGGTTTTGGCCGAATGGAGGAGAAGCAAGAGAGAGAGGCCGAATTCTTTTGGTATAAGAATAGGTTGTGAAATTTGGTCAATCTATTGTGTTTTATTCCTAGGGTTAATGAATTATAATCACATCATATTTCCTTGGCCCTTGGATCAATTAGGTTTTAACCTAACAACTTAGATTAAAACATTAAGCCTAATGATAATAATACCATTAATGAAAGGTCAAAAACACTCTTTTGACCTTAGATTTATTGATCCTAATATTAACACAATCCAACGGTCTTAATTTAATTAAATATATCACATGTAAATAATTAAATTAAATAATTAATTTAATCATATTAAATTATTGCAAAAACTCTATAATTAAATATATGAATTAAATCTCATTTAATCATAATTTAATTAAGTCTTTCACTTATTGTTTGAATCACTTCTATGCGTGTGACCTAATAGGTTTCCCAATTAAATGACAACTTAAGTCCTTAATAATTTTCTTAAATTAATTTAGGAAATTCCTAAGTGGAATTCCTATTTCCAAAAATAGGAAACTTCCATAAAAGGTAATCCTTGTCCAACAAGGATTATATGAATTAAACTCATGTAATTCATAATCAATTCTCCAATTGAACCTTTCTAACTCAAGTAGATCATGAGCGGTATCTTGCCACACATCATGACCCCCAAATAATTAGAAATTGCTAATGGTAAGCAGAAACCCTTACATATGGACAATATTATGCTACTAGTCCCTTCAGCCCTTTTACCAAATTCGGTTTAATGTATGGATATTATGTTAACTCCACTAAGCTGGCTACACCAAACTTAGCCCGAATAATAATTCCTTGTAATCTGAGCATCATTACTAAATTCATTTCCTTATAGACTATCTCTAAGTACTATCCACTTTGGCCAAAGATTTTCAGTAACGATCTCATACAAGAGGCCTTAGGTAAAACTCTCCTTCGAACAGGAGTTATTATATCCTTTGTTGACTACTTAAATATCTACAAGTGCCTCAAACTATACCTAATGTCCACCCTATGAGCAGACCCATTGGGAGAGCAAGGCATGGAATCAAAGTACAACATCTTCACTCTAGATCACTCTTAAGCATCTCAAGTCTTAGGACATTTGCACATTTCCATGCAGAGATATGTCATTAACATTGTTTAGATTTCCATATGACTATCTCCTGCTATCACTCCGATACACTTACTACTTCTAGTAAGCATCCACATGCTATACTTAGACATCTCAATGTCAGCATCTTTATGAGATCAGATGATTTGATTAATCAAATAGTATACGCATGTGCTAGTCTTTTCGAATCAATAATGTCCAATCTTATTGATTCTATGACTAGCGAAATTCAGGTTAAAACATAATTACACATGATAAGCATCTCACTATTATGATCATATCATGAATGCCTTCATATTATGTTTATACCATGGACTTTATTAAACAGTTATACAATATTATTCTAAATAATAATAAACACTGATTAATAAATAATGTCTTTTTAATAATATATCTCTAAAAACATCATTACAATGATTGTCTTTAGAGCATCTATACTAACATAACAATCAATCAAAATAACGGGGTTGACAATAATTCAAATTAAAGCTATTTTTAAGCTTAATAACACTCTTATTTCTCACCTTGATATCTTAAAATCCAATTCACAACTTGTAAAAGTAAGCACAAATGACTACCATCACTATCTTCTTCATCCTTTTCATGATCTTTAGGTGCTACAATTTAAAACTAATATGATTTGGATTAATTTAATATGGAAATTCAAATTTTAGGCTTGAATTAAATTAAACTCATCTAATCTAAATTTTAGTGTTTGACATAATGGAAACCCTAACTATAATCATTATATGCTTCAAATACTAAAATTTCTTAATAATTATTAATATATAACTCATAAGATTTAAAAAGAAATTAAGATAGGAAGTTTACCTCAATTTTTGATGGAAACCCTAACTTTGTATAATACTAGAATTTATGTCTTTCCTTTAGATTTAGGATTTCTTTAGGCTATAATAGGTTACTCTAGTTTGGAAAGTAGTGTTGATTTCCTAGGATTGAAGTTTGGGTTTGAAAAAGTGTTGAATTTGGTAAAGAAAGGTTGAAAGAAAAATGGAGAGGGAGAGGCTTAAATGTTTTGGCCAAGAGAGAATGGAGAGGAATAAATAAATTTTTATAAGTTAAATTTCTATTCATAAAAGTTTTGGTTGTGGGACCCATAAATTTTATAAATTTTCAAATTTACCCCACTATTTTTACTTATTTACAATTGAGCCACACTTTGATTTCTAACACTAGTTTTCTATACATTTTCCATTATTAATTTAATTAGGTTTTCAATGATTTATTTGTTTAATTCTATTTTTGCTATGTCACAACCCATTTTCGGATCGTAACGGTCCTAGGATGCAGGAGATGCCAATGGCGATCGGCACCCGTAGAATCCAGTATCACATGCATAATCTATAACCATCAATTTATTATTCATTTTACTTAGTTACCATTTATTTTGTCATTCTGCAATTATTTATGTAATCTAGTGCAGTGGGCTGTAACAATCATTATAACATATTATAATGTCATCATTTACCATAAAACATCATCACATACATATACATGTTCATATCCTTACTAACCCATACATACTCCATAGAGCAGCTAGAATATGAACACCAAAATACAGAATATATAATATTTACATGAAATGACAGTAAGCAGAAATCCTTGGATGTCTAAAGATGGGATTCTAAAATCTACTCCTCTCCTGAAATGGTTAAACAGAGAAAATGGTGAGTATATAATATACTCAGTGAATCTACATGCATCGCAAATCAAATAGGATGGGTCAATGATACATAATAATAAAGGAGCAATAGAAACAATATCAATCTTGATGGGTTACAGAATCAATATCAGAAACTGACAGGAATATCAATGGTCATATCAATGGCATGGAATCATATGGTAAGATAGATATAGGGCCCTGAGACACGTAGACTATGTGTAATCACACAGTCAATCTCATATCAAGTAAGCTTAAGAATAATCAGGTCTTATGGCCGGGACCAATAACCCTTCCCAGCTAAGGCATCAATATCAATGTGCACATTGCCGACAGTATGTACCTACTACCCTATCAGAGTGGCAGCTCTGTCAAACTACATTTAGGTCAATACAAGTGAACATCACATCAATAGACACCATTATGCAATAATGGTATCATCAATGGCTTTAAGCTCAATATCATTCAAATCAAATAGCAATTGAACCAATGGCATTACAATATACAATATACAATCAATGATAATCAGTTTGGTAAACAACAAATGTATGGAACAAAGGTTGGCTAGACAAAGGAAATCGATAGGCCAATTGGCATGCCAATATCGCTGGCGATGATGGCATTCAAATGGTAGGCCTATAGAGGAAAAATGTGATAGGCCTATGGAATTACAACTAGGCAATTCATCAAACACATGGTGGGCACAAAAGGGCAAGCCAATAGGTTAGGGCTTGATGCAAAGTTAGCGTGCCTAATTCAACCAACAACAAGTTCACATTGTAGGCAACATAATAGGCAACAATTATCCAACAATAAACAACATTTAATGGATCAAATAAGCATATGAATTGAGAAGAAAACCAAGCAAAATACAAAGGAATGAATAGTACTTTAGGGTTCGGCCAAAATGGGAGAAATGGGAAAGGTTTCCAATCATCAATCCAATGTATTAGACATGTTAAATGATGCATATAGAACTCACCTAAGGCTTCCAATTGCATTGGAAAATTGATTTCCACCCAAAAGCTTCAAAGGAGGCAATAGGCACAACTTGTGCAAACTTGATTTTCTACACCAAAATAACCATCACTTAATCATCTAATAGCCTCCAATTAACATATTCTAAGATCAATCAATACAACCTAACACTAAATCAACAAACTCAATCATACAACTTCAATTAGGTTTAGCAAATTAGGGATTTCTATCCAATTGCATCAATGGATGCAATCTAACCTAAAACCCATTCAATTCAACTTCTAAATCATCTAAATAAACTATAAAATCAAACAAATTAATTGGTTACCTTAAATGGTTGATCTAGCCGAAACCTTCGAGCCCTCTTTCCTTGAATCTCTTCGTGATTTCAAGCAAATTAATAGTGGCAAATGAAAGAACTAGGTTTAATTCTAAGTTTTCTATGAATTTTTCTTAAGGAATTTGGTTGGAAATGAAGAAATGAGATGGAAGAAGAAGGAGAATGGTTCGGCCACTACAATGGAGAAGGAAGAAGATGGAAAAATTTGACTAAGTGTTGCCTTTTATATTAAGTCATAATGGCAAATTATATTTTAGTCCTCAAACTTTTAAGTAATTATACTTTGACCCCAACTTCTTCTGTAATTTATTCTGATAATTATGTCCGGATTTAGATTTCAAAGTGGGGAATCAAAAGACTTATTTTAATTTATACTTATTTATAAAAATAGTTTCAGAGTCATTATGAAACCCAGACAGACTCATTTCCACTATTTACTTCAAAATTCTATTTATTTACGGTTTTACCATTGGTTACTTTTTCAGTGTTCCTAAATATTTTTCACCTCTTTTTTTTTATCAAAATTACACTTGCATTTATGTGATCTTTTATCCCTTGGTCAGAATCAGAAATTCATCTGTTGACCGGACAGTTAATTTCTCGATAGTGTTCCCGACACCGCTGATTTTTGGAAAAGTAATTTGTTCGCTTTCTAACTGTGTATCTAAAATTATTTTCTATCATTTCCATGTCTTTAACCACATACTGATAATTGAATCATGCATATAAGTTAGGACTTTCTAGGGTATTACATTATACCCCCTTCAAATAAATTCATCCTCGAATTTAAATAAAATGCGTACCTCATTGCTGGAACAAGAATGGATATTTGTCTCTCATCTCCTACTCGCTCTCCCAAGTGTACTCCTCCATTGACTGATTTCTCCAGAGCACTTTTACCATAGGGATCTTCTTATTTCGCAGCAGTCTAACTTGTCGATCAACTATCTCCACTGGAAGCTCCTTATACGACAAGTCCTTATTGAGTGCCACATCTTGTACCTCCAATATGTGTGATGGATCAAACACATATTTTTGTAGCATCGAGATATGGAAAACTGGATGTACGTGTCTCATATTAGGTGAAAGAGCCAATCTATATGCCACATTATCTATCTTCTCAAGAATCTCGAATGGACCTATAAACCTTGGTGACAGCTTTCCCTTCTTCCCAAATCTCATAATACCCCTTATCGATGAGATCTTAAGGAAGACATAGTCACTAATTGCAAAGTGTACATCCTTCCTCTTTCGATCGGCGTAACTCTTTTGCCTACTGAAAGCAGTCTTCATCCGATCTCTAATCATAGGCACCTTTTCCATTGTCTCTCTGATCAATTCTGGCCCCTTTAGCTGCTTCTCCCCTGGCTCCACCCAACATACTGGAGATCTGCACTTCCTACCATATAGTGCTTCAAATGGAGCCATACCAATAGAAGAGTGATAATTGTTATTATAAGAGAACTCAATCAATGGTAGATATTGATCCTAGCAAACTTTGAAATCCAGAACACACAACTGAAGCATATCTTCTAAAATTTGGATTGTCCTCTCCGACTGTCCATCAGTCTGCGGATGGAAAGCAGTACTAAACCATAACTGAGTACCCATATCCTCCTAAAATTTCCACCAAAACTGGGAAGTAAACTGTGTACCCCTATCTAAAATAATCATCAAAGGAACTCCATGAAGTCGCACAATTTTATCCATATACAACTGAGCATACTGAGCTACCGTATAACTGGTCTTAACCTTCAGAAAATGAGCAGATTTTGTCAACCGGTCTACAATCACCCATATGGAATCCTAACCCCTGGTAGTCCTCGGTAGACCCACTACAAAATCCATAGTAACCTGCTCCCATTTCTACTCTGGCAACTCAATCTCCTGAAGCAACCCTAATGGCTTCTAATGCTCAAACTTAACCTGCTGACAGGCTATGCATTTGGAGACAAACCATGCTACATCTCCCTTCATACCAAGCCACCAATATACATCCCTCGGATCATGGTACATCTTAGAAATCCCCGGAAGTACACTATAAGAAGAATAGTGAGCCTCTCTCATAATCTGATCCCGTAGCCCATCCATATCAAGTACACATATACGCTTCCCACACTTCAGTACACCATCCTCCAGTATAAACTCTATCATTTTGCCACTCTGCACATCTCCCTTAAGCTTCAGTAGATACGGATCCCTATTCTGCGCCACTTTAATATCATCAAGTAACAGTGACTTCACCCGAAAATGGGCTATCAGAGCCTAGTTACGTTCCTGGGATCCTAAATCTAACTCCACACCTATATCTGCTAAATCCCTCATCTCTCGGATCAATGGTCTCCTGCCAACCATGATAGGAGCTAGACTACCCATGGATTTCCTACTCAATGCAACAACCACTACATTGGCTTTACCCCGATGATAAAGGATTTCACAGTCATAATCCTTAAGTAGCTCCACCCATCTGTAACCTAAAATTCACAGTCTATAGCCTATTGTTCTGATACCACCTCTGTCACGACCCGTTTTCGGATCGCGACGGTCCTAGGGCACGGGAGATGCCAATGGCGACCGGCACCCATAGAACCCAGTATCACATGCACAATATATAAACCACAATATATTATACATTTTAGTTAATTACCATCCATTCTGTTATTTTGTAATTCATTCTGTAAATTTTTGCAATTGGCTGTAACAATCCATATATCATATCATATAACTCATATATCATCAAATATCATATATATACATGTTCATTTCCTAGATAACCCATACATACCCCATGGAGCAGCTATATTATGAACATCAAAATAATAATACAATTCAGAATATATATACATCAGTAATGCTGGCAGAAATCCTTGGATGACAGACGACAGGATTTTGCACTCTACACCTCTCCTGAAATGGGTAAACAAAGAAAAGGTGAGTATATAAGATACTCAGTGAATCTATATACATCAACAATAAAACAGTAGGTATTAATAAAGCAATGGTATTAATAAGTCGGATACAATATGCAAAAACAATATCAAATTACAGAATAGCCAAGGAATAAAACACAGGCTCGATATTATATGGAAAGACAGATAAGGGGATGGACTGTATGAAATCATACAATCTCTAGTAAACAATATGGACCATATGTGAACATATAGGTCTCCAGTAGCATATCAGTATCAGTGAGCATAAGACTGATCAGGTCTTATGGCCAGGACCATAACCCCTCCTAACTAGGGCATCAGTAATACAATGTGCATATCGCCAACAGTATTTTCCCACTACTCTGTCGGGTCGGTAGCTCTGACAAGCCATATTAGAATCAATAGAAAGAAACAATATATCAATGGATACCATTATGCAACAATGACACTCTCCATAACAATAAGTTCAATATCAGTGAATTCAATTATCAATAAGATCAATGGCAATGCTATAGGTAATATACAATCAATGACAAATGGTTTGGCAATTAAGAAAGACATGGAACAAAAGTTGGCTCGGCGATGGAAAATGGTAGTCCAATTGGCATGCCAACGCCGATGGCAACAATGGCATTCAAATGGTAGGCCTATGGAATGCAAATAATAGGCCAAAGACAAAATAAGCTAGGCATTTTATCAAACACATGGTGGGCATACAATGGCAAGCCAATAGGTTAGGTTAGGGTACAAAATTGACTTGCCCAATTCAACCAACAACAAGCTACATTGGTAATAATCACATAGGAATCAAAGAAACAATGTCAAGCAACATCAAAAGGGATCAAATTGGCTATGGAAACAAAGCAAAAATCAAACAAAATATAAGGGCATGAATAGTGAATTAGGTTCGGCCAAAGGTGGACTTTCACACAAGGTTTCAAATTTTAATTTTAACTTAATAGACATGTTATAGGATGCATGATAGACTCACCTAAGCTTCCAAATAGCTTTGGAAAATAGCTTTCCACCCAAAATCACCAAATGAGCTATAAGGCACACCTTTGCCAAAACTTGAATTCTACACCAAACCAATCATCAATTAGTTACCTATTCACATCCAATTAACATATTCTAACATCAATTAACATAATCTAATACTAAATCAAATAGCTAAGTCACACAACTTTCATTAGGTTTAGGAATTTAGGGATTTCTAACAATTTGCATCAATTAATGCAATTAACCACCAAACCCATCTAATTCAACCTAAATAACATCTAATTAAACCATAAAATCAAACAAAACACATCCTTAACTCAAGATGGTGCTATTGCCAAAATGGTGATGGAGTTCATTCCTTGAATTCCTTTGCTTTATCCTACAAATTGATGAAGGAGAAGAATAGAACTAGGTAAATACTCCACTTTTCCATCAATTTACTTAAGAAATTTGTAAGAAATGAAGAAGAAAATGGAGGAAGAATGGAGCAATGGTGGTTCGGCCAACCAAAGAAAGAAGAAGAGAAAATGGCAAAAATTTCTAAGTATAAGCTTTTATACAAAAATCAATTGGAAAATTACAACTAAATCCTCAAATTTTCATATATCACACTTTGGTCCAAATTCTTCTATAATTTATTCTGTCAATTCTGTCAGGATTTAGAATTTAAAGTGGAGAATTAATAAGCTTATTTTAATTTATACTTATTTATAAAATTGGTTTCAGAGTCATTCTGTAACTCTGACGGAACAATTTTTACTATTCACCTTAAACTTCCTTTTATTTATGATTTTGCCATTGGTTACTTTTTCAGTGTTCCTAAATGATTTTCACTTCTTTCTTTTTACCAAAATTACACATGATTTATGGTGATCCTTTACCCCTAGGTCAACTTCAAAAATTCTTCTGTTGACCAAACTGCTAATTTCTCGGCAGTGTTCTCGACACCGCTGCTTTCCGGAAAAGTAACAAGTTCGCTTTCTAACTGTGTCTCTAAAATTATTTCCCATCATTTCAAGACTTTTGAACCACATACTGAGAATTAATTCATGCATATGAGTTATAACTTTCTAGGGTATTACAGGTTCAACCAAAATGGTGGTCCAACAAAATGAATTCCAACCATCAATTCAATGCTATAGATATGTAATTTGATGAATATAGAACTCACCTATTATCTTCCAAATATCTTGGAAAATTGATTTCCACCCAATTACTTCAAAGGAGGCAAAATGCACAACTTGTGCAATCTTTGATTTTTACACCAAAACAACCACAAAATCATTATCCATTAGCCTCCAATTAACATATTCTAAGACTAATTAACATTAACTAACTCTAATTAACATAGCTCACTCATACAACTTCATTTAGGTTAGGCAATTTAGGGTTTTCTATCCAAATTCATCAATTGATGCAATCTAATCTAAAACTCATTCAATTCAACTCCTAAATCATCTAAATAAACCATAAAATTGAACAAAACAATTTCATACCTTAAAGTGAGCTTCTGTCTATATGCCAATGTTCCTTGGTTTCCTTTAGCTTTCCAAGCAAATTAATGGTGGGGAAAGGTAGAAACTAGGCTTGTAGTTAGGTTTTCTATCAATTTTCCTTAAGAAATTTGGTGAGAAATGAAGAAAATGGAGGAAGAAATGAAGGTGAAGGTTTCGTCCACTTAAGAGAAAGAAGAAGAAGATGGGAAAATTTGTTCTAAGGCATGCTTTTATACAAAAATCAAATGGCAATTTACATTTTGGTCCTTAAACTTCCATGAGTTACACTTTGACCCCAACTTCTTATGTAATTTATTCTGACAATTCTGTCAGGATTTAGATTTCAAAGTGAGGAATTAATAGGCTTATTTTAATTTATACTTATTTATAAAAATAGTTTCAGAGTCATTCTGAAACCCAGACAAACTCATTTTCGCTATTCACCTTAAAGTTTCATTTATTTACGGTTTTGTCATTGATTACTTTTTCAGTGTTCCTAAATATTTTTCACTTCTTTCTTTTTACCAAAATTACACATGCATTAAGGTGATATTTTATCCCCTGGTCAGAATCAGAAATTCTTCTGTTGATCAGACAGCTAATCTCTCGGCAATGTTCCCGATACCGCCGATTTTCAGAAAAGTAATTAGTTTGCTTTCTAACTGTGTTTCTAAAATTATTTCCCATCATTTTAATGCCTTTAAACTACATACTGAGAATTATGTCATACATATGAGTTAGGACTTCCTAAGGTATTACAAAAATCATAAAATCATTTTTCCATTTAATTCATTTATTTTAGAAGATATGTGATTGACTTAGGACCCATAAAGGCTAGAGTCAATACCTCTTATTTAAATTGAGAAATTTCTGATTAACCTATAACCCATAAGGGATAGAATTAATATTCTCAATTATTAATTGTAATACCCTAGAAATGAATAACAGATTTTAGTGAATAAAATTCTCAGTATATAGATTAAAATCATCGAAATAACCAATAATAATTTTAAAAAATCAGTTAGAGCGAAAACGGGAAAATTTTTCAAAAAACGTCGGTACCGATATCGCCGCCGTAAAAATAGCGGAACGGACGATGGATGAATTTTTGAATTTGGATTGAGGATAATTGATAAGTAATAGTCACGTGTGAATACAGTAAAAAGAAATTTGAGAAAATATTATAGAACGCTCACAAAACAAGCAAAAAAGTATTGTCGGTGAATAGTAAAATTTATCGGTCTGAGTTTCAGAATGACTCTAAAACTATTTTTATTAAAAAATATTAATTAAAATATGATGTTTAAACATTCACTTTAATTTCTAATTCCCGACGAAACTTTCAGAATAAATTATCGAGCGAAAAAGAACCAAAAGCAAATTTAAAAAAATTGGAGGACTAAAGTATAATTAGCCTATTTTGTCTTACTATATAAGGGACAGTTAATCAAATTTCAGCCCAAAATTTCTGATTTTTCTCCCTTTCTTGCCGTGAGACATTTCCTTC